>JAJOZX010002038.1:175000-442500 GCA_023014485.1 Bathynomus jamesi | reverse complement strand
TTAAAATAGGCGTATATCACGTGAAAGATGCTGTCAAGTCTCGGGTACCAAGAACAAATAATAAATTGAATGAAATGTTGAGAAGTGGAGGAAGGCCACTTAAATAACCTTGCAGTTTTAAATTGACTGATCTGCATTAATATGTTAGATACCTTATCTATAAATCAATTTCTCTTTCTCCATCGGGTGGGCACGACGCTCGAACTTGGCACCAAAGACTCGTCAGATCTTTAGTACACTGAGAAAAACAAACCATAAAATGAAATCTGCAAGTTAAACTCAATGCATCAATAGAAGTTCCAAAGGTTTTAAACTCTGATTTTCGCGCTGATCAACACCTGTGTGAGTTAACATTTAGGACAAGAGACAATCCAATTATTCACACGTAGGCTTCAGTAGTAATAAAATTACACACAACTCGTAGAGATCTGGTAGTGAAATGAGGAATCATCGCATGGAACATCTGAAAGATTGAAAGGAAAGATTATTAATATTATTTATTAATATTATTTATTAATATTTATTATTAATATTTATTATTAATATTTATTATTAATATTTATTATTAATATTTATTATTAATATTTATTATTAATATTTATTATTAATATTTATTATTAATATTTATTATTATATTTTTTTATTTTTTTATTTTTTTATTTTTTTTTTATTATTATTATTTTATTATTATTTTTATTTATTTATTTATTTATTTATTTATTTATTGGACCGCGTCAGTTTTGACAAATTGGTTCTGTTCCACACCACTAATTCAAAACAGTTATTGCACCCTGACACTTCTTTTCTACCCCAAAAATTTAAAGTGCTGGGCCCACTGACTCGGCGAGTCTTGGACATCTGTACTAGCTGTACCCTATTGTTGGTGTCCTGCCTTTGTAGCACACTTTACTCTATCTTGTATCCAGTGACTTTACACCTATTCAGAACCCTTTCATTTCATTGTCTTTCCAATTTTACACCAGTTGGACTTCTCAGATTACAGTTGCTCTTTCTCGAGAAAGAAACGAAGAATTAACTTTTATCGTACATTAGATTTAGAACTTCATTTGCATTTTTCAGGAGTACGAGGTGTGCTCATATCACATTTGATATTGCATGTGGACGTACACTTTTCTGCTTACTCGTACTTCTTAAAATTGCCGTCCTCATTTCTTGTGTTAACATTTATTCATGTAGTGGGTATTTTTTATATTTTGCTTAAAACTTAGACATTTAACTGTAATTACAGAGTTGAAGCGCTATCCAACTGTGGTTCTTGACATGACGACGTACCCTTATCTACCGGGTCTTCCGGACGATGACATGCAGGACAAAACGTCAGTCGACGGAAGGAAGCGCCTTGCATCTTACTCACAATCGATATGTTCTGAAAATACGTCTCTGAAGGAAACCAAGGAAACCAAGGAAACCAAGGATACCAAGGATACAAAAGAGGAACCGATTTCGAGCGATAATCAGATAGTGAATCACGACCAGAAAGAAAACCAAATAAACAGTACGACCGAGGAGCCACCAACATCTGTCTCTCAACCACCATCTCCACAGCCATCCCAAAGTGTGCAGTCACAGCCAAATTCAGTGTCACCTATTCAAACACCTTCCTCTTCTTCAACACCACCTGTATCAACTTCACCTCAAACAGTGCAATCCAATGCGGTTAAGTCACCTCCTTTGAAGACCACTCAACCTGAACAGTCTCAACCAACTCCACCGCAACAGACGACACACACGAAACAGCCTGAGAAACGTACAGCCTCACAGACGAAGGAAGATAAGATTCCTCAAGCTAAAATTCACAGTATGGGTCCAGGAGGCAGTTTTTCTCGTACCGACGTCAAACAGACTCTGAAGTCAATGGGTTTGAGGTGTGAGGACTTTACAATTAGCGTTTATTCAAGAGAACAAGCTCACGCCATTTTACGGAAGCAGGGCGTGGAAGTAACGAATCACCATCCTCAAAAGCAGCAGCCAAAGCAGCAGCAGCAGCAGCAGCAGCAGCAGCAGCAGCAGCAGCAGCAGCAACAACAGTCGGTAGCCAAACCAAGTTCCAGACAAGGAAAAAGCAACCCAAATCCAAATCTCCGACCGTCTGTCAGCGTTCTTCGATCGGAAACCACTCGCTCCCAACCTCCACCACCCCCTCCTGCACAAACGAGTAAAGTAGAGGAGGACGACGACGATGACGACTGCGTAATTTTGGATCCTCCAGAGGGCCCGAAGCCGCCTCCGCCTCCTCCCAGGAGATTCCCTCAACAGTTCCAGCTGATGGGCACCACAGTGCAAGTGAACCGGGGCTCCAAGAGGCAAATGCGGTCCATGCCACACGCCCCAATGCCAAAGAGACCTCACCCCGCACGGTCTTATTATTATAATGAAGGCTATCCCTACGATGAATCTCCAGAAGCATCTGTGCAAGACACTCTGAAGAGGTTGAAGAATTATAATATCTCTATCACGTGTAGGCGTAATTCCGCGCAACGTCACCCAAGAATGCACACAATGGATAGTGACTCCTCGGATATGGATCACGACGGAAGTCATTTAGATTCGGAAGATGAAGAGGATATGGCGCAGTACCTTGAATGTGAAATCGATGAGGAGAAAGACATAAGCATGGACGCGGAAGAAACGCTAGAATTAGACTCTTCAGGATCTCTAAACGACGTCAGTTCCGAAAACACTGACAGATCTTCAAAAAATAATTCTGTGGAAAAACACAAATCGGGGGATGAGGCGGATGATGAAGATAAACTTAATTGTACCGTCGAAATTGACGACGATGAAAAAGGAAATGAAGTAAATTTGTGTGATAAACAAAAGAAAGATGGTGATCGCAAAGAACATGAAGAAAGTGGTGAAAGTGAGACCGGTAAAGATGCTTCCGATGAAAAATGTGAAAATGAAGCTGAAAATTCTAAACCATCCATTGACAAACTGGAAACTAAAAACATTATTGATGTAGCTATAGATGTACCCTCTTCAAATGATAATGAAGACGATAAAGTCGTAAACTTAGAACCAAAAGAGTTACCAGAAGTTCCTCCAAGTAAATTTAACGACCCTATGATAGTTAATGAAGCTGAGAAAGATGGGTCAGAGAAAGCGCTGGAAAACGAGAATTTAAGTAGCAGTAAAGAACCTTCAGTTAAAAATAATAATAACGATTCAGCCGTCTTGGAAATACAAAATTCTGACGAACCAGCATCAAAGAGCGCAAATTTACCATTAAAAAATAAAGTGGAGGAAACACTCGAAAAAGAAATAATAACAGTCGCTGAATCCCTCGAAATAGTAAGGGAGAGAGGCGAGAACTATATGGAAGAGAAGCGACTAGAAGCCACGAAAATAGACGGTGAAGATCCCGTCACGAAGGACATGTGCGACAATTTGGATGATGACATTAATGAAGAATTGGAGAAGCAACTTCTGGAAGCAGGAAATTTAGATGACGACGATTTTGAGGGAGAAGATACGGAAGGGGAATGTCTCGACAATTTGGATTTGGGGAATGAACTCTGAGTATGTACATAAATCGTGTAACATAAAATACGTCAGTAACAAAAACAATTTTAGAGTTACGTGTCGCTGGACTTATCATTTGATATTCCCCTCCCCCTTACCACCCCCGGTCTAAGTTATAAACTGAAAGTCAACGGCGTGCACCTAAAAGTACAAGGATCAGTTTATAATCCCCGATTCATCTTCCAAAATTAAGGATCGGTTCCAAAATGTGAAGATTGAGTTCTCAAATCCAATATCTCTATTCGTTATTACCGAGGAAGAAAATGCAAACTTTTTAAAATTTTCATTTAGGTTACAGTATAGTCAGAAGTATTGTTGGAAAGTGAGTGTCTGTACGGATAAATGTATTATAATTTAATTAAAGGATCTAAAAAAAAAAAATTGTAAATTGATTTGTATTTTAAAATTCCAAATTCTAGTTTAGTTTGTAATTTAGCGATGTGAATGTTTCAATATAATTTTTTTTTTTTTTTTATAAAAAATAAAATGTAAAAAGGTTATTTTTAAATAGTATTTGTCCTAATGAACACCAAATTATATTATCAGGTCATCCCATAAGTAATGTCTTTTTTTACGATAAATTAAGTTTAAACTAGTCCTACTCGGTTTAAGCATAAGTTTTCCGAAGGTTATATCTAAGAGATCTATCGTGTTTCGCTACATACTTTACAGACCTTGACCAGTGAAGACGTGTGTTTTGCTTTATGTGAACCCCTCATAAACATGGCGGTATCAGAAGAGCATATCAGGCATATAATGCTTTACGAGTTCAAAAAAGGGAATAGTGCTACTGAAGCAACGCGAAACATTCAGGACGTTTATGGCAACGATATTCTGCGTGTGAGGAAATGTCAAAGATGGTTTCAAAAGTTTAGGAATGGTGACTGCTGTTTGACAGATGCGGCACGCTCTGGACGCCCTGCTGAGTTTGATGATGACCTGCTGTTAGCCGCACTTGAAGAAGACTGTTCAACAACTGTCGAAGAATTGGCCCAGAAACTCAATTCATCCCCGTCCACCATCCATCGACATTTGCAACAACTCGGGAAAGTGCTTAAGTTAGGAAAATGGGTGCCATATGAATTGTCGGTCGACAATCTGAGGGTGGGGGTAAACATTAGCACAGCTCTTCATTCCCGTGAACTCCAAGATCCGTTTTTGCACCGTTTAGTGACTGGTGATGAAAAGTGGATACTGTACCAGAATGTTAAGCGCCGTCGACAGTGGGTTTGTGCCGGAGAACCAGCGACACCACAGCCAAAACCAAATCTTCACCCTCGGAAGGTGTTGCTTAGTGTTTGGTGGGATAAAGGTGGTGTAATACACTTTGAAACCTTACCACACAACCAAACAATCATCGCTCAAGTCTACTGTCAACAACTGGATCGACTGAACACTGCACTAAAAGAAAAGAGACCACCTTTGGTTAATCGGAAAGGAATCGTGTTCCACCACGACAACGTACGTCCTCATACCGCTCGGATCACTTCTGCAAAAATTGAGGAACTTGGGTGGGAAAAACTTCCACATCCTCCATATTCTCCAGACCTTGCGCCTTCAGATTATCATCTCTTCAGGAGTCTGCAAAACTATCTTGACGAGAAACGGTATACTTTAGATGACCTGCACACCAGTCTCTACGTTTTTTGCCTCAAAACCGCCTGAATTTTATAAACATGGCATTGAAAAGCTTGTAGGACGTTGGTAGAGTGTCATTGATTCCGATGGAAAATATATACTAGATTAAAGTTTTTTTTTTTTTGTCTTTCAAATTCCGATCTGAAAAACGACATTACTTATGGGATGACCCGATACAATGCCGAACTTCCATTTTTTACATTTAATAACTAACGAGTAATAACGAATAATTTGTTGCATTAATTCCTGTTCCCCCTCGAGGTACGGGTGCTTAACAATTGTGATCCCCCGCTTTCCTTCTGCGTGTCGTAAAAGGCGATTGTACGGGGACCCCTTGAGATGGGGTTATATCCTCCGCCTTCCTGTGCGTAACAGTAGTTGGAGATTGGACTGCGATTTTGACTCTAGAAACATACTTTCACGAACGACAACAGAAGCCTCGAACGTGGGCAGCACGCCCGCCAACGCTACCTTCCGGGGTTTATGGGCTCGTGTGGTAGTGTTACGAGGTATGAGTATGCAAAACGGGTGCAAGTAGTTAAAATTTGTCAGCATGGACGTTTTGACTTGGTTGGTTGGTGCAAAACGAAGCTGAAAGGGAACTATTTTGAATGGAAAGGAACGAAAGGAGCTTGGTGTATGTAAAAGTACATACCATGGAGTAGAAAAAGTTGAAGAACAGGGAGTAGGAATTTGTGTAATGAAATCATAAGGTGTGGAAGTAAAATGGTGTTCAGAAGCTGAGAGGAATATGCTACGTTGGTATGGCCATGTGGAGAAAGTGGAAAGTGAAGTAGAGACAGGCCACGAGCAGATGGAAAGATGTAATTAGTGAATGTGAATAAACGTGGCACAAGAGTTATCGAAATCGTGAAAGAAAGCGGCTTGCGGGGTGTGTAGGAGGTTGTAGACACCAATTGACCAGGGAAGTACTCTTGGGAGGACGTTAGGCAGGAGACAAGGGAGTGCTGGAACTCCTGTTTCTCCTGTCATTGTCCTCTTTTGCTGATCTTTTTCAGTGTCTCATCTACCCTGTCAGCAGTCCAGCATGCTCTCAAACATATTTCTCCATCTATTCCTCACTACACGTACATTCATCTTGCACACCATACAATCTTGGAAAAAAAAGTCTAAGAGCTTCGGAGTCCCCTAGGGGGTGATCATAAATGTCCCCACTTCTGGCTCCTCCGGTACCGAGAACGCAAACCCAGGCAGCGGGCATGATTCTGTTACCACCTATTCGAAATATCCTGGGCGTCTGTCTGATTCACTTTTCATAAACCCAACCAGGCGCGGATCCAGGGGGGGGTCGAGGGGGTCCGGACCCCCCCCTGCTCACGGTGACCAACGATTTTTCGATTATGAGGTTTCGGACAAAGTGGTCCGAATGTTCATACAGAAACATCCGCGGCGTTTGTTTGCTCCTATATATGAAAAATAAGACGAAGACTTAAAATGGCTTAAGGTACATGTATCCCGGTTGCCACAAAATTAATTTCCTTAAAAAGAATAAAGAAAAAAAAGTTTATGTCCGATCCTGAGACATTTCAGACCTGGCATGGGTGTGTGAACAAGCAGGATTTTGATAACGGGAATATACTTCAAATCCATCTAAAGCTATCTTCAAATATGAAAATTTCCTACCGAGGGGGTGAAACCCCCTCTCGGCCGAGGACATATCAGTAACGAGCCCCACCAAGACTGGACCCCCCTCTGCTTAAATTCATGGATCCGCCCCTGCCAACGTTCATGGCCTTTCCTCAAATTTCCATTTTGTTGAGCACCCTCTCTCCTCTAAACATCATCTCTTCCTCATTGAAACTGGTATTTGAGACGACTGACAGCAACCCTTTTTCTGTACCCTCCTACTTTATACCGAGTTTTTCTAAAGGTGAATGTTGTGTGCGCGCGCGCGAAACGACCCACCTTGTTCTCGTATTCCTGAACTTGAATCTTGAATTCTACACAGTCTGGCTACGGCTTAAATGTCAATCTCAAACTAAATCAATCATCTGTGTACCTAATTCTACTGACTCTGCAAAGCTTTTTGACTACTTCATTTCCAAAGTGGAACACATTTTATCCCTCTCTCCTTTTAGTCCGGTTCACTATGTCAATAAAAACATTTTCGTTCAAAATTTATGGAGATTAGCAAACCAGTGCATTTTTGGAAAGCTTATGGCATCAGGCATCTGAAAATCAATGTTTACATTTGCGCAGATGCCTGCATAGCCGCCATTTTGGATTTTCAAAATGGCCGCCATAAAATAAGAATTTCCAAATATCTCAGCTTGTAATTGACATAGAAACTTCATTCTAAATGCTAATCCTATGTTTCCAAGCCCAAGGAATCCAAAGCTTATGTCAAATTAGTGATTATGAACACCAAAAACCAAGAGAAGTAGTAGTTTGTGAAATTATGTTTGTATTTTCATGAAAAAATGCACACTCAAATTGTTGGTAGCGACAACAGCATACGTATAGACATATTTCCTATCTCAGTTTGACACATCATTACACATCATCATCACTCTCAGTGTCATATTCAACATTACAGTCTGCATCGTTTTCGCATTCTGTGCCGCACAAGGATAGTTCTGTGCAAGGCAAGTTATTCCTTCTGCATGAACATCTCTATGTAGAACAGTTGGTTTTGCAGTGGCATCTGACCAACTCGATGATGGCTTGCGGGGCAGGAGGAACCTTTGTGGTGACTGGCAGTATTTGGCCACTTTTGTCCTGATAGTAACCAAATTTCAGGGGGTCAAAAGGCTGTTGCTGCATAACATTGGCTTGGCACCATACTCGGCTTTGTAACCGCACACGCTGGATGTGTTCCTCAAGTGCACCGAGTGTAGGAGGTAAGTTGTTGCTTTCAGCTAGGTGTTTACAAAACAGATACCATCTTAGATCAGGGATACTTGCAATGTGAATACCCTTGGGACAGTAGCTTGAGCACACAAATTTGGCCAATACGTCTTTCACCTCCTGTGTTAGGTCACCTTTCTCCGGTAGTTTCATCAGTGCTCTGACTAAGTGCATGTCAGCTTTCATATACTGCTGAAACCATTTTGTTTTGCCTATTCCTGAGAATTTTCCAACATTGTCTGCTCCAGTGAATGCGTGGAATACAGGTAAAGCTTGCGCCTTTTCTTTGCCCAAAGCTCTCCAGATTGGCTCTATTTCGACTGTACCTGATACCATCAAAATAGATGTCTTTTTGCAGAGCTTGTCATAGTGTGCCACAGCCAGAACCAAGACGTCAGTATCAGGAGTGAAGAATACTAGCTGTGCATCAGGACACCGCTGTGATGCCTCCGCTGCCAGGCAGATCATCAATGTGTCAGCCTCCTCGTGATTGTTGTCTTCAAAGTGCATGTTTCTGTTGCTTCTGGTGTGACCTGATGCTGATGTGATGACTAACTGAGGTGAGTTTTTGTTGTAATCAAGGGTTGCTTTGGCGAGATAGTCTGTCAAATCTGCTTTCGTTTTTTCGTGCGATAGAAACCGTGCCAGTAGGATGTGTTTGATGTTCGTATCATCTGCAACCTGATACTGTATAGGAGCTTTTCCTTGTCGTCGTCTCTCTCTAGTTTCCTCCTTTAGTGAGTCAGGTTTGTATGTATCGAAGACCAGGATGACCTCACTGAACCCTGCTGTCAAGCTCACGAGCCTGTCATTGAAACACTGGGCTAGATCTTTGACTGTGCTGATTGTCCCTGATTTCTTTGTCATCTTCTGGACAAGCACCATTCCATCAACAATGGCGATCTTTTGATTTGATGACGACGATGGAGATGATGATACAGGACCTCTGTCATCATCCTGCTCTTTGGCCGCTAGAGCTTCTGTCTGTTCCTGGGTTTCATCTGTTTTTGCCAGCTTCTCAAGGCTGTGTATCAGCTTGGACTTGTCAGTGCATGGCAGCATTGAGCCGTCTGGTGCAAATAGTGCTCTCGGAGTCAATGTGAACTCATAGTTGCCAACTGCATTCTTCTGATCGATGTCCCTGCTCGACCTGGTGAGAACCATCAGCCGACCATAGAGATCTTTGGTCTCTTTTAGGTCAACTGTCTGGTCACGGAACTTGAAAGTTTGTTTCTTGCTGCCAGACATGTACATCTTGTTGTTCTGCTTTTTGACTGGTGCCCAGAGACTAACATCTCCATTGATACGTTCAGTGACATAATCTTCATAAAGCTTCTGTCCGATGTCATCAATGTTCAAGATTTGTGGAACATACTCTTGTCGTACATATGCATGTGTGATGAAATTGTATAGCTGATCACCTTCAACAGCAAAGGGATTCCCGTGGCTCAGTATTGCAGCCTTGATTTTGTCAACAGCTTCATGTTCTTTCCTGACAGCACTGGGTCGTACATCATGGTGTTCCTCTGGCTTGTTTACTTGAAGCCCGAACTGTCCTTTAAACTCTGTTGAGAGGCACGACATCTCTGGAGAAGCCAAGAAGAACCGCTGCCTAGCATTCGCATTATTGGAAATGCCAATTAGGCCAGAATGAACCTTCATCATCTTGTTGAGATGTTCGCAGGCATGGTCTGCACCTATTGAGACGAACGGAATCTCACTCTTGGTGACAGATATGTTTCCATCTTGAAGTTCTCGCCATGTTGCTGGATGGCTTGTCTTCATTTCGTGCATGTCGGCGATGTACCTTGGCCAGAGGCGTTTGTATTTTATTCGATCCATTGCGAAAAACAGCTTGCTGAGTGCTTCTCCAGCCTCCAGATGGAGAACGAGATCAGCATTTCTGGATGCTTCAACAAAGAACAAGATGGTTTCAACCCGGTGGAGGTAATTCATCAATGACTTGAACATAGCGTTAGATGATTTCTGAGCTTCCCACTTCTTCAGCTGTTGAATGACATCTTCGTTGGTCAAGACTTGAAGCAGGTGAGTGTTAGCAATTCTGATGCATTCTGCTCCATCACTTGTCCCAGAAGCTGTGTTTGTGCAGGCTTCCTGCAATTCATTTGCTGGTTTCGAGCAGATTTCTTTTAGTTGTGGCATCTCTGTGAAGAACTGTTCTAGAGCAAGTTCATACAGAGCCATGTAAGTGTGGATGTGTGCACGGAGTGCTCTCTTGTAGTGGCCGCACTTGAGGATCTGTCTCGTTGTAGCAGGCCCATATACATCTGCCTCAATCCATGCATCATCTATGCCAGAATTTTCTATTGAGGCTCCGAGTGCCCTCAGTGCAGCCATCACAGCATGCAGCTCCCCAAGTCTCGGAACAACTTCTCTTTTCAAGTTAGGTCTTGCATCTAGCAACTGTACTGCCTTCTCGTACAGGGCCATGTCAAAGGTTATGACAGTTGGGTGGTTTTCACCAACTGCCAAGCTCTTCAACTGAGACGCTTGCAACATCACAGTCAGCATGGTAGACCACTCATGTGCGACCTCTGGAAGTAGAGGCAAGGCACCGACTTGAGTCAGTGACTGACTAGATGACACAAGTGATTTGTAGCCTGCCCAGCCTGGGATACTGCTTTGTGATTCACTGTCGGTTGATCTAGACAAAGCAGATGCAATCATCCAACCAAGATTGGTTAGTTCATAGGATTCAGCAACACCTGTGGAACACGCCTTGAATTCCTTTGCTCTCTTGACTGGCCCAGGTTTTGGTTTACTGCAAGGCTCGATGGGTACATGATAAGGGACAACCGACAGGTTTTTTGCCTCACTAACTTCCAAATTGGGTGCGATTGATTCTCCAGGCGCATCTGCCTTCTGATACACTGCGGTGATTGTGCCATGTGTGGTGCCTTTGCCATCTACAGTGTCCTCTGCAAAATCTGTATTATCAACAGCGAAGAAGACAAATGTACCTTTCTTGAGGAAAGGTGGTACATACAATCCATCAAATTGTTTTGTGTTTTCCACAACAGCATTGGCAATTGCTGTTTCTAGGAGCAAGGCACGGCTGTGTGATACGCAGTAGTTCTGTACATGGAGGAGGTCCATCAGCGCCTTGTTCCTGGTGTCATGATGTACAGTGAGTGCCAACCCTACAACCTGTGGGTTTTCTGTGTGTGTGGTGTCCGAAATGTGTCAGTGGCTTTCTTGGGCACGTGGTGCACTTGTCTCCTGGTCTTGAAAGCATACATGATATTCTGACTTATGGTCAATGCTGACCTGTCAACTGTCCTGCTCCTCATCTCCGTTTGCAGCTCCTCCTCAGATCCCACCAAAATCCACCGTATAAGGCTGTACAGCTCGGTCGGGACATCCTCTCTTGTGCTGGATACTGTAATTGTGTGTTTCCTTCTCCTCAGCGAAATTGGCAATGCTGTTGCGTATTAGCTTAGCTGTCTTGTATATCATCATTGTCTTGTCCATTTCACTTGTGGCATCTTGCATCAAGGAAGTGTAGACCATATCTTCTTCGCAGGCTTCAGGACAGTAAAGAACAGATGGTTTTCTTCTGTCTTTCTGCCTCACTGACTTCACACTTGGTAACTCTGCAAGAATTTTGTCCTTTAGCCACTGTCGTGTCAGTGTCGGAGTGTGCTTCTGTGCCTCATCACTACCACCAAGCATAGATATGTAGGTTTTTTCGATGGCATCCATGGGTAGATGAGCCTTATTTTGGGTTTGATATTCAATGAGATTGATCAGCTCAATCAAGCATGGTACTTGCATTGGTAGGTCTGTCTTTGTAGACTTGGCCCGGTTGCTGGCATCATCCCTCAGGACATGGAACACATATCGTGTCCAGCATGGTTTGTGGTATCTTACATCTATCGCATGGGCATCACTTGGTGAGAGTGCATTGCTTAGTCTTGTCATCAATACTGGATCTTGGGAAATATCCACAGCTCGTCTAAGTGCCTTCCCCGCGTTTTCAGTTCGTACGGTGAAGAGACGCTGGTCATCATCTTGACATAAGAAGCAGTGATCCCTTGTCAACGGTTCTGTCGCAGATCTAGTGAAAGGTGCTGAGGTGCCTGGGGTTGCTGATTGCTCCATTTCAGAGCTTGTTCTTTTATGCCCACGTTTTTTCACAGCATAGGTTCCTGTAGACATGGCATGCTGCAAGCGGTCTCTCGCTCGCTGTATGGATATTTGATTTGTGGCATCAGAATAACAACTGCGATGCCACATGGGTTTCCTTTCAATCAATATTTCTTTGGTAAAGTCTTTGAGGCGTCTTTGGATGTCAACATATTTTCCATCCTGTAAGCTGGCTCTTTCTTCCACTACATCGAGTAGTTTCTGGTATGATTCTGTTCTGGGATATTGAACAAGTGTTCCTTTGCTGGCAGTGGACTCCTGACAAAGAATGCACTGCTTCCAGTCTACTGTGTCCATGGACGACTTGACCGAACTCAACTTGCTGGTTCCCGGGTCTTCACTCATGATGACTCAGGCACTGAAAAGAAAGAGAGCCACCACTCTATTAACCAACACCAAGATAATTGTGTACTAGTTGTGTTAACATAAATTTTTACAGTATAAAATTAAATATTGCAACACTACTGCAAAAATACTGCAAAATTATTGAAGCATCAGGATTTATAAACACTGTTGCAACTGCCGCCAAAATGGCCGCCAAGCAGGCATCTGCGCAAATGTAAACATTACTTTTCATATTCCTGATGCCATAAGCTTCTCAAAAATGTACTGGTTTGATAATCCCCATAAAATTTGAACAAAAATACATAGTGAACCTGACTATTTCACTGAAATCTCTATTTTAGGTGATTTCAATGTTTACCGCCACATTTGGCTTTCCTCCTATTTTACTCGCATCTCTGGTAAACGAGCTTACAACTTTTATATCCTGAATGACCTAGAGCAGATTGGACAGAACTTTACATATTCCCAATCGCCTTTGAGAGAGACTCAACATTCTGACTTTATTTCTCCTCACTCATCCTCCTTACTCTGTCAAACTTTTTCTACCCCCGTGGACCCTTCTTCACCACCGTATCTGCTCCTTCCTCTCTACTGTACCGAAGTCATCGTTCCACCCTTTCGCCCTCCGACAATTGTTTCTATCCCATTCTGATCCTATCCTCGTGTTCACTGACGGCTCTCGCTCGCCACTTGGAGTGGGTTCCGCGGCAGCCTTCTCGTCGGTAATTAAATAACTTTCTCCCCCACCCCCCGCAGCGGCTTCCACCTTTATGGCGGAACTCGGCTATTCTCTTGGCACTTCGATTTCTTTCTGAACTCTCCTCTACGTCCTCTACCGGCGCTCTCTTGTGGCCCTGTCCTCTCTTGTCTCCCAGCACCCACTGTTGCGACAGGTCCAGGCTGGCTTGTCCTTCTTTTATCACGCCGTAAGTTAGTTGACTTTTGTTGGATACTTCCCGCGTCGATGTTCTGGGCAACGAACGCGCGGACGCTGCGGCGAGGCAGGTGTCATCCCTGCTTTCGACCCTAACACACACCTCCCGGCGTCGGATTTCACGCGAGTTTACCGGTATGCACTCCTGCGCCAGTGGGATGATGTCCGTCAATTACCTGAGGGTCTTGAAACCCTCGATTCGTCAGTGGCCTTCCCCCTGTCAGCGTGATCGACGTTTTGAGACTGCTCTGGTGCGCCTGCGTATTGGTTATATTCGCCTCACGCATGGCCATCTTATGACGGGGGATCTTGCTTCCCTTATGTCCTTGCAGCACTCCTCTCTCCATTTCACATTTATTTTTAGTTTGTCCTGACTTTGCCGTTGCTCGCTCCCAGTTCCTCCCTTTTTTGCCCTTCAGGTTCCACTCTTACGCTTTCTCTTTTGTTGGGTTACTCCACGCCTGTACCAAAGGACACTTTTCTCTCTCTGTCAGACTCTTGTCAGATTTAGTGTGGATAAAGTATAATTTCTTCCTCCCTTTGCCATTCCTAATGCTTTTTCTCTCCTTTATCACGTTCTTTCTTTAGTTGCTCCTTCTCTCGTGTTCCTCTTTCACCATCTTCTTGTGTTCTCTCTCTACTTTAGTTTCGGCGCGATATGACCTCGGCAGCCGAAGCGCCAGTGAAATACTGCTATTCATTCCATTCGAGGAAGGGTTACGGTCCTGATGAGGTTTCTCCTGTTGTCCCCAAGAACTGTGCTTCTGTGTTGACACCCTGCCGATACAAACTCTTTCGCCTATGTTCTTCATCTGGTACTTTTCCTTCCTGCTGGAAGTTCGCGTTCACTCAGCCTGTCTCAAAGAAGGGTGACTGCTCTTAACCCTCCAATTGTCGTTCAGTTGCCTTGATCTCTAGCCTTTTAAACTTTTTAAATTTATCCTCAATAGGATCCCCTCGGGAGAACCACCTTGTCTTGGTGATGGGCTTGCGTGCCTCTTTGAACTGGCAGGCTTTACCTGGCTGGAGATCTTTTCCCTCTGATAGTCACCCATGTTGGATTGGCTGCCGATGAGGGGCCAGACTAAACGGTTCCCGTCTTGTTTCATGAATGACTCCTATCCATGATTCTTTCCTCTTAGCTCTAGGAAAGCCAGGGACCGTCAGTGTCGCGTCACTGGAGGGAGGTGGGCTCGGTCGTTATCCTGCGATCCCCCTCCATGACTTTGGTTTCTGACCCGGTGTGTTCATTGACTACGAAACCGGACCCTTCCGAACGACCTCCAGTCCCTGGTGTAGTTACGTTATCTTCTCAGAAGTCTTGCTCTCCGGTAACGTATCTTCCGTTTCTTCCTCTAGTTACTGCTCTTCCATACTATCCCTTTTAGCTTCTTCTTCCATCATCCGAGATGATGTCTCTCTCTTTTCTGTACATGATGACCTTGTTCGGTCTCTTCGTGGAGACCCAAAATCGACAAAATTATTATGTGATGGATTTCTTCTGGTTGAGACTTCGAATCTTCACCAGGCCTCTGCGATTACTACCATTCACTCTCTTGGTACGGCGTCGGTTGCGTCTGTTCTTCACCCCACGCTTAACTTCGGTACTTGTAGGTTATCTCCCCCCACGCTTGATTTGTCATCGTGGCAAATAGCACGCACGCAGAACAATCAAACGAGCATTTCGTTCTAGAATGTTAGATGCACATTGGTTGTTTTGTTATACAACTTACATTAACTTTGGATCACCTGAAGATTAGGGTCCCCACCCTTCTTTAGTTAGCCTTATAACGCTAACTAACAAAAATATCACGACCTAACCTAACCAATCATTAGGTCAACTGTACGCCCTTGATGATTGGTTAGGTTAGGTCGTGATATTTTCGTTAGTTAGCCTCATAAAGCTAACTAAAAAAGGCTGGGGGCCCTGATCTTCAGGTGATCCTTAGCTTTATAATGGCGATCCTTCAGAATCCGGCCATAAATTAATTTAAAAAATAAATTGTATCAATAATCATCACGAGCCAAATTATATATTTAATAGTATCTATTTCAGTAGATATTACCAATCCTTTGCACAATTTAATTATTGCTTTTTCAGCCAGAATGAATTTACTGCGACTTCATGCTATTTGCCACGATGACAAATCAAGCGTGGGGAGAAGATAACCTACAAGTACCCAAACTTCTCCAAGGGGAAGATTTATGCCCGAGAATTTCTTCGGGAGGAATTAGATACGCTCAAGGAGCGGCTCTCCTGTCAGGGTGTAACGGATGTGTATCGAGTTCAAACTTGGTACGAGGGTGCCCTTTCCTCGTCCTCTCTTCTAATTTTAACTTTTAATACTCCGCACCGCAGGCGTCAGTTAAATTGGTATGGTTGTCATATACGATACGACGGCACGTTCCTTTGCCCATGCGATGTTTATAACTGTCAGAGTCTTGGTGCCGTCGTGCAGAGGCGGTTTGCTCGAGATGTGAGATTTCCGGGTACGAGGAATCCCATGTGACGCGCCTCCGAGCTGCATCAATTGCTCAGGTCCTCACCCTTGGTCTTCAAAAACTTGCTCCAGAAAGAGGTACTAGCTTTATCTACTTACTGGAAGATTAGCCTCGGGGAGTGCACCTTGGTCGGGGCATCTCGTCTCAGACAATCTACCTTTGCGAAAGTGGTGAAGAGAGCCTGCCATGTATTTGGTGCGAGTCCACCGCTCCAGACATCTACTGCGAATCACACTGTCCGTTATCCAGCCCTCAGTCAGCTGGCGACCAGGAAGCAGGATTTATGCAATCCGACACTATTCCTGCGTTTCCTGCGATGTCCTCCATTGCCTTCCACTCTCATTTTGTCTTCAGTTCGACATAAGAAGCCTTGTCCGAGCCCCCGGAGTAATAAAGCTGGCAATCCTGTGTATCCTTTCTCACCCACAGTGTCATCATCGAAGAGGAATAATAATTATTGGTTTTGTTTAACCTCCTTCGCAACATCTAAGGTCATATGGCGGAGGGGACCTACAGCTTTACGTGGGGTCCGAACCACGGGTCGCCACATAGTCTGGACGCAGCGGACGGTCTCCCATCAAACTACTACCCAGACCCAATGTCGTTTAACTTCGCTGATCAACGGGAAGCGGTGTTATGACATTGGCTACGACGTAGCCTACCGAAGAGGAAGCAACTCAATACCAAGCATTCGCGGGGGTTTACCCTTGGACTTGAAAATCTCAGGATCTGTTCGAGATGTTGGGATGCCTCAGCGGAGAGAGCAACCTCCGTCGCTTCAACTACTTTCCCAGTATGCTTGTGAGGATACTCCTGGTCGTAAGCGGTAAAAAATTCCGGTTTGGAGGGCCCCCTCCCGTCCGTCAACTCCGGTTACCTTGGGCTCTGTACCCCTACCAGCTGGGAGAGCCTTGCATTCTGATCAGCCCATTAATTGTCCACTTCCGCTGTCTCCGGTTCCGGGAGTGGGTGATGCTTCTGCTGTTTTATCGTGTGATTTGGATGCTTCGGAACCAGTGCGTCTGTCCCGCATTTACTTCCTGTTAACCCTTTAAGCTTTCTTAATTCATCGTCTGATTTTGACAGTATTAATGTCGCATGTCAACTTTTTTTTTATGCATGAAGGAGTGGCCAAGGGAAAATGCCCGCAAAAACGCCCCTCCCATATAATCAGAGAGCCAAAATCAACTTTGTTGCGACTGTCTCTGTCTCTCCAATACTTCGCGGAGAAAAAGTTTCCCCTGGTGGAATCTAGAGTGTCAGTATGCTGTCTCTAAAAAGAGCCGCACTTCTCAATGGTACTATGGCACTCGTAATTCATGTGATAAACTCGCATTCCAACGAGCTAGGGCGCAGGCTAGTCGTGTTTTGAAATTTGAAAGACTGAAATCGTGACAGAATTTTGTTTCTTCTCTAGCCTCGAGGACTCCCATGTTGCGAGTGTGGAATCATGTACATAAAATGGCTGGCAAATTTGATCCCACTCCCTCTCCCATCCTGAAGATAAGGAGCCAGAAGGTTACTGTCCCTTCGGAAGTTGCTGAGACCTTTGCGGACGAGGTTTATCATGTAACAAATGGCTCTCGTGTTTCGGACACTTTTGTGCAGAGAAAACGTTGTGCTGAATCAATACTCTCTGAGGTTTTGCTGGATGACTGCACCGTATAATGATATCTTTACAATGGGTAAATTACCAACCGTCCTTCATAGTGCCAAGAATTCTTTTCCCGGTCCAGATGAGATTCTGTATATGAGGGGTCGCGTGTCTTAGGGTATCTAAACGCCACCACAGGCGAAAACGTGTTTTTGATGGACAGCACTATTTTCACCCTTCCTATATCGCGTGGTTTGGGTTATAATGACCTTACGACACGAAGTATGGTTGAAAACCTTATGAAGCGAATTACTTTTTTCACCTCTATCGCCAGCCAAAAGTTCACCCAAAGTTCGGCATAATAAGAAAATCAAAAAATTTTTAAAAATATATATAAAATATGAAAATCTATTCCAGAAACTCAACATCTTCATTAGCATACTTAGAACTCTAATTTAGCCAAAAATGAACGTTCTAGCTCAATTAATAACAGATCCTATTGCGAGAATATTGCTGAACTTTGGAGGCGATTTCTGGCGAATTTTAATTTTGGCGCTTAGGTACCGTAAGACGCGGGACTCCTCATATGATGATCAAGAATCTTCCCTTGGGACCAAGGGTATGTTCCCTCAATAGTTGGGCCGGGACCTTATGTTAATGTTTCCATCGCCCTAAGCCGAATAAAAATGGGTTAAGTCCATCTAATTACCATCCGATCTCACTTACTTGTGCTGCGTCTAAGATAATGGAAAGTGATCCACGTCCGACTTACTTGATTTTTGGAGAAGACTCGTTTCTTCCATTCGTCCCAATCAGGGTTTCGCGAGGGTCGTAGTACTATTGATAGTTTAATTTATCTAGAGACTGCCATTCGTGGCGATGTCCTTCAAAGGCAGCAGTTGGTGACGGTGTTCTTTGATTTGGAAAAGGCGTACGACACTACCTGAAAATATGGCATCTTTCACCACCGTCATCGAGCTTGCTTTTGGGGTAGACTGTTTAGATTCCTTGAAAATTTTCCTGCTACTTGTCGTTTCCAGGTACGTGTTGGGTATGTGGTTTCCTCTCAGCGATCTCAACTGGAAGGGGTCCCGCTTGAGATGCACCCTTTTTAATGTGGAAATTAACTCTCTACCGTAGTCTACCGTGGTTTATTTCGTCGTCATTGCATGTGGATGACTTTCTTATATGGTATGCATCCTCTCGCTTTTCCTTTATAGAACAACAACTACAGGAGAAGTTAAATTGTGTCGTTGATTGGGCAGATCGCATGGGTTTTTGGTTCTCATCGGAGAAAATGGTGGGGACGCATTTTAGCAGACTTCTTGGTGTTCACCTGCCCCCTTCTTTATGTTTTGGCGGCGAAGACATTTCCTTTACCAATGAATATAAATATCTAGGTGTTATATTTGATCCTCGTTTGTCTTGGATACTTTATCTTAAGAGAGTCAACCAAATGTATGAGGAAGCTGGATATCCTTCGCACCCTGTCTCCTAGAACGTAGGGCTCTAACAGAGTTGTCTTGATGCATTTATGTAAGGCACTCATCCTACCCGTTTTATTATACGGGTGCTAAGTTACGTCGTCTGCTGCTCCGACAATGAAAATAGTTAACTATTTATCACAGCTTTACGTCTGTGTACTGTTGCATTTTGTACTTCTCTAGTCGAAAGCCTCTATGCGGAAACAAGCGTACCATCTTTGTCTGTGTTTCTCAAGAAGTCCATACTTTCGACATGGTATGGTATTCGGCCGTGCGAGGATGTATCTTAGTTCTTGAGATCGGTGCACCCATCTCAACGCTATCCCTGGCACCTCCCTTATGCGAAGTGTTGCATGGCAGCGATTGAGTCTCAACTTCTGGAGGATGGGGTTGACCCTATTGAGACTCTTCGGATTTCTATGTGGTTGAATGCTGCTCGAAACTGATGTCAGCCTCCAAACAGGATATACCTCATAAGAGCTTCGTTCTCTTAAGTTTATAGTTTCCCCTTGGCCTTTTTCCAACACGTGTAGGAAATGGGAGGTTATCTTGTGCCGGCTTCGAATCGGACATAGGCCACCTCACATATGAACGTCTTTTGCAGTCGGAGCAGCCTCCCGTCTACGACGAGCGTTTTGTTCAGGTAACGGCGCGGAACCTCCTCACTAAGTGTTTTAAGTTTTCTGAGGCCCGTAGTCGTTATTTTACTATTGATGACTTTGGTTGGTGCTTCTTGGAGACGATCCTGAGGGATTCCCCAGTTTTGATGCTGGTTTACTGACGGCATTTCTAGGCGAGTCTGCCCTGATAGAAGATCTCTGACGTGGCCTTTGTTTATCTGTCCTGCTACGACATGACATCACCATGTTGAAGCAGCGGTTAATTCTTCAATCAGTCAGTCAGTCAATCTTCAGTAGGAAGATTCTTAAACACCTCTCTACTCGGTCATCTTTCAGATCGTCAGTATAGGTTTCGCAAGGGATTCTACTGGCGATCTTCTTGCATATCTATCCGAAACCTTGCTATTGCGCTAGACATATCAAAAGCTTTTGATATAGTCTAACAGAAATCCTTAATTTTTAAATTGCCCTTCCCTCTAGACATCTCGAAAACTTTGGACCTTAATTTTGGTTCTGTTCTATACTTTTTTTTTCCGGCGCTCGCCCTTGGTCCTGACGTACTAGTGTAGGTATGAACGTCCAAATTTGTTATGAAAGATAACATACCATCCCCTTAGATTAGGATTCTACTTCATTCCCAGACGAGATTCCTATCCGTAAAGAGAGAGTTAAAGCATCGTGGCCACACCATGGAGAACGAGAAGTGGATTCTTGGATCATGTCTGAGTAATAACTAACAATATTTATTTTAGTTTACTGACGGAACATGGAATTGAACTGTTTAAACTTCTGTCGTTATGATGAATTTTTAAAAATAAATTGGGAAGTTAGTTTCTGGGAAAAAAATGAGCAAAGAGCAGTATCTCTTGTAAAATTTATTATCAGGTTGTAACATAAATTCTGCTCGATTAGAAAACGGACTATAGATAATAGAATAACCTCAAGATAGTGAAATAGTTTTAGAAATGTTGCACAATACACGCGGCGACATGTTCGCACAGGTTTTACCACGATACAGAATGACTTAGGCTAGTATTAAGCGTCGACATCAGTGGCTTAGCCGTGAAACAAAGCCTGAACCTCAGCCAAGGAATGGACCCTATCCAAAGAAAATTTTGCTATGCGTTTGATAGGATATACAAGGAATTATTCACTTTGAGTTTCTGCAAGATAACCAAACAATCACAGCTGAAGTCTACTGCTAACAACTTCAGCGAGTGATGGCATTAATTAATCGCAGAGGCGTTCTATTCCACCAGGATAACGCGCACCCTCACGCTGCTCGAATTGGAGGCATTTGGTTGGGAAAAAAAAAAAAAAAAAAAAAACCTCATCCACCTTATTTTCCAGGCATCACACCTTCAGACTACCATTTATTCAGAAGTCTGCAACACCACCTAGAGGGACAAAAGTTGCAATCCAGGGAAGCTATCGAAAACGAAGTAATCACTTTTTTAACTCGAAACCAAGGGATTTCTTCGAACGTGGCATAAGAAAACTTTTCTACAGGTGGGAGGAGGTTAGAGAAAAAGAAGGGAACTATATTGATGATTAATTTGTCAGTCATTTAATTTTTGTTGTGAATAAACTAAAAATTCGAGCAAATTTGTCCTTAAGTCCTTTAATTTTTGTTCTGAATGAACTGAAAAATCGAGCATAATATATGTTACAACCTTATATTTTAGGCGATAGTATTAATGATAGTGATTAGTAATTTATCATACTTTCCAGAAATTTCAAAGAATGTCCGGTGGGTAAACTAAAATAAATATCGCAAGTTATTAGACTTCCGTTCTCTACGGGATGGCCATGACGTTTTAATTCGCAGTTCTATAATTTAAGCAAATTTGTATGATTCTTACAAATGATTTTTAATATATTCTGAAAGCTTCTTTTGATACTGTAAAGTTAGTTCGGTCGTTGAATACGTCAGTCTTCACGGTCTCTTCATATGATTATACAGCATTTTGTTTACCGACCCCACAAAAAAAACAACGAATGGACATGTGGCATTGTGGCACCATCCTCTTGAAATAAGATTTCCTCAAGTGAAGTATTCCATTCCAAAACCAAGGCAGGAGGCTCTAATCTATGATGATGTGTAACCTTGTGAATTAAGACGTCCTTCTACCGACACAGTGTTCCCCCGAGTACCAAATGCCTGACCATATCATAACAGTACAACCACTGAATTTCACATTAGGTTGCACCAGTTTGGTTGCACATTTCGACAGGTTCTCCATACCCGGATCCGTCGTCTTGAAACAAACCACTGGAATCGTGAATCTCTGCCGTCTTCTCTGCTAAGACACCAGAGTGCCAAAATTGATCAAACTATGATGATACGATGAGTGGTTGATGCAGATGAAGGACAAGCCTGATCAGTTTTGGCACACTGCGGTCTTCAGATGAACCAAGATTCAGCAGTTTGTTTCAGGACGACGGATCCAGTATGGAAAATCTGTGATGGTGTTCAATCCTAAACTGGCGCAACCTCCCGTGAAATTAGGTGGTTGTGCAGTTATGGTACACGCAGACATTTGGTACTCTATGAACACGGTCAGTTTTTACAGAGGGACGTCTTAATTCACAGGGTTACATATCCATTCCAATACAAGAGGTGTCTGCCTTTGTTTCGGAATATATTTTTGAGGGCGTTGTTTTAAGAGGACGGTCCCCATGTCCACTCCGTTGCTTTATTGGGGTGGTTTATTATAGCAGGGTACTGTACAAATTGTGTTAGGTGGTGGTACTTCCTTGATGAACTTTCACTCGTGTAGTGTCAGGCTCAAGTTAGATAATTTTTTATTTTTTTTCATGAGAATGACTGTGAAATGGAATTTTCAAAAAACTGATTTGTGAAAGTCTAACAGTAAAACTTTTAAAACGACTCCTTCCACTATTTTCTACCAAGATTCTTTAATATTAATTTCAGTACAAATGCTCGAAGCAATTAAAATTTAGAAAAGTTGCCTCATGACATTTACGTAGGTTCATGATTGTGTCTTCTGTAGAGGGAAATCCAAATTTGCAGTTTCTGTTGATCGATTCTGTGTACTGTACATATCAGAAAACGCACGAATAAATCGGGAAAAATACATCGAATAAGAAAATATGAAAAACTAAATACGTACATTTCATGCTCAAGATTTCATATATAATTGTTTTTCTGCGATACACGAGGTATTTGCAATTTATCTATGTGCAAGTACATGAACATTCTTGAAAGTACACACCGAGCCTGCACCTGCACCTGCGCGCGCGCACACGAACGGTATTGCTGTTATCCATATTATCATCATCATAAATACGCCGAGCTGTAGATAACGAACTCTGAGCGTGAGTGTAGGCTCGCGACCTAGCGCGGTGTGTTATTTTAAGTATATTCATGCACTTGCAGGTAGATAGAAAACTTGTAAATACTTCGTATCTCAAAAAATTATTGCAGATAAATCAATATATAAAGAATCTTGACATTAAAAAAAAAAAATGAGAAATACAGACACAAGTATTTTCTTATTATTTTATGTATTACTTTCCGTGTGTGTGTTGAAATTACTGAAGGTATATAGAATAAAATTGACAGAAAATGTCGAATTTTGGTTTCCCAATCCAACCGACACAGGAAGCAACTTTTAGCAATTGAAAATTCTTGTGCATATTACAAGGTTTAAAAAGACTTGGTCCAAGAGTCTTTTAAAAGACCTATTTCTGAACCACTCTAATCAAAAGCCTACATACTAAAAGGTGAAATACACATTTATTTATTTTTACATAATTCATTATCTATCTATTTATCCATCATCATCGATTCTTCAGCGAAGATGCTTGCTAATGAATGAACAGAAGTCGAGTCTAGTTTTGCTTCAGCAGCACTCTCGCCTTCCTGAAATGGCAAAATATACATTTTGTAGTTTTTTTATTTCATATTTTCGAATTTACTACACTAACGTAAGTAAGAACTGGTCACACCAATCAGTTTGGTTTTGTACGCTCGAGCTATTCTTCAAACACACTCATATTCACAGGATAGGGCCAGAGTTGGCATATGGTTTTGGGAAAATCTCTGGATACTGCTCAATCAGTAATGTCAAAAGGGTAGCAGTCCCCCGTTCACCTCCGTTTTTATGTCCGATAGCATGAGCAATTAATAGGTGCTCCTTATAACATAATTTGGTTGTGGTTTGAACAAATTTACCACATCAAAGATGTAGCGTCGGCACATTTTTACAGGCGCTCGCCCTTTGCCTCTCCTTCCCGCATAAGAAAAAAAATACGCGCACACTTTTCTAACGGAAATAGCACATTTTCCATTGCATTCCACTCGTGTAAGAGTTTAGCCGGTAACATCTTGAGAGAGTCCTGGATTGTCCTCCACGACGTCTAGCAACCTTAGCTAAGCCAAGTGAACTTTGAAGTAAAGTACGCTAGTGATATCATTTCAATAAAAATAGCGTCAACGTTCGTAGCTCAGTGAGTAACACCGTTTCCTTTTTAGCGAAGTGAAACACCGAGGTGAAGATGGGGTGGGGTTCGAATTCCGACGATACTGGTAATAATAAAGAAGTTAGCGCAATGTGCCCCATTAGTTGGTCTAAGCGCTGCCCGCTTTTGAACCTCCTGACTGATTATTAAACCCAAATGGCTCTATTTTCTCTGTGTATGGGTCTCAATCTCACTTTCCTGACTATAGATTTTTTTTTTTTTTTTTAAACCACCATAATAGGTTAGTATTAAAACTATGGCTCTTCTTATTCCCTCGGCCATGTGTAAAAATACAGAATTACAAATTATATTTCGAAATTTAACACTATATATACACTGTAGGTTATAATTAACGGTCAAACCAAGACAGTACATAAACCTATGGCATAATAAGCTATTTTTCGACTCGCAATCTTATGAGCAAAGAATTCATTAAAACTATTCCAACTTTATTCTTTAACAGATTATTCTGTAGCCTCCGCCTTTTTCGAATACAATAGGAATTCATCTTGATGTTTGCGAAATCTATATTTTATGAAGTTTCACAAAATATTTCTATTACTTCTTTTCAACACTACAGCTTTTGTGGCAGTTTAATATATAACATACAACCCCTCGCCCTAATCCCTACATAAGTAGGCCCTACAACAAGTGTAAGCACGCAAGTTTACATGAAAATGGAGTACTTAAACCAACTACAAGCATTAAATAACCAATTCATCGATCACAAATCTGACAGGAAAGGAAGGAAAAACTTAAATTGCAAACAATGTGCCATTTTCCAATTTTAAAATAATTTGCATTGTATCGATGAACTCCACGTTTTCAGAAAATGCACAAACCGGAAAGGTAAACTAAATTAAATACTTAATATATACTATCGGGTCATCCCATAAGTAATGTCGTTTTTTACGATAGATTAAGTTTAAACTAGTCCTACTCGGTTTAAGCATAAATTTTCCGAAGGTTATATCTAAGAGGAGATCTATCGTGTTTCGCTACATACTTCACAGACCTTGACCAGTGAAGACGTGTCTTTTGCTTTATGTGAACCCCCTCATAAACATGGCGGTATCAGAAGAGCATATCAGGCATATAATGCTTTACGAATTCAAAAAAGGGAATAGTGCTATTGAAGCAACGCGAAACATTCAGGACGTTTATGGCAACGATATTCTGCATGTGATGAAATGTCAAAGATGGTTTCAAAAGTTTAGGAATGGTGACTGTTGTTTGACAGATGCAGCACGCTCTGGACGCCCTGCTGAGTTTGATGATGACCTGTTGTTAGCCGCAATTGAAAAAGACTGTTCAACAACTGGCGAAGAAATAGCCCAGAAACTCAATACATCCCCGTCCACCATCCATCGACATTTGCAACAACTCGGGAAAGTGCCTAAGTTAGGAAAATGGGTGCCACATGAATTGTCGGTCGACAATCTGAGGGTGCGGGTAAACATTAGCATAGCTCTTCATTCCCGTGAACTCCAAGATCCGTTTTTGCACCGTTTAGTGACTGGTGATGAAAAGTGGATACTGTACCAGAATGTTAAGCGCCGTCGACAGTGGGTTTGTGCCGGAGAACCAGCGACCACAGCCTAAACCAAATCTTCACCCTCGGAAGGTGTTGCTTAGTGTTTGGTGGGATAAAGGTGGTGTAATACACTTTGAAACCTTACCACACAACCAAACAATCATCGCTCAAGTCTACTGTCAACAACTGGATCGACTGAACACTGCACTAAAAGAAAAGAGACCACCTTTGGTTAATCGGAAAGGAATCGTGTTCTACCACGACAACGCACGTCCTCATACCGCTCGGATCACTTCTGCAAAAATTGAGGAGCTTGGGTGGGAAAAACTTCCACATCCTCCAGACCTTGCGCCTTCAGATTATCATCTCTTCAGGAGTCTGCAAAACTATCTTGACGAGAAACAGTATACTTCTTTAGATGACCTGCACACCAGTCTCTCTACGTTTTTTGCCTCAAAACCGCCTGAATTTTATAAACATGCCATTGAAAAGCTTGTACGACGTTGGCAGAGTGTCACTGATTCCGATGGAAAATATATACTAGATTAAAAAGTTTCAGTCGTCTTTTTTTTGTCCTTCAAATTCCGATCTAAAAAATGACATTACTTATGGGATGACCTGATACTTTACCAAGTGAAAGTTTACAACAACGAAGACTTTCGGCTCGCAAACTAAATTTGGTTATTAATTTAAAAGAAATAAAATACAACTTTGAAAAATAATGGATTGATTTCCGAAATTTAATTACTATATAATAATTGAAGAAAAAAACAGTACCTACCCACCTATATATTATAGAATAAAAATATTTCCAAAGGATACTTCCACAATAATAATTACAACTACAAACGATTATTTCCTTCTATAAAACAACTGTTAATAGAGAAGTGGGTTTTAGAAAGTTCGCTGACAATTTTTTACAGTAATACAAATAGGGTGTAACATGAACTTTTATTTCTTCGTTAATATATTCTGACTACATCACGTATATTAGGTGAACATTCTTAATTAGAAGCTGAATTGAAGGAATAAACCCATAATAACGAGTGAATATATTTAGAAGTATGAAGTTTCGGCCTATACGAAGGTTTTTATCCGGGTACGATGAAGATCTTAGTATTATATACAGTTTCACATACTCAAACTGAGAAAATGTATTACTTTAAAAATCTCCGATTTCTTCTTTTTCTAATGTTTGTTAACGTTATATTCCTATATATAATAAATAATATTTATTACGCACTTAATCTTTTAAAATTTAATACAAATTACCTTTTCATAATTACTCCCATGCTTTTGGAATTAAAAATTAGGATCATGTTAAGAATAGCGAACCCAAAATTCAACAAGTTAAGAATGGCAAACCTAATGTTTCAACGGAAAAATACTTCGAAAAAAAAAATATGCTCCACTATTTCCATAGAGCCAACTGATGGGGTTGTACTTGTATCAACTAAACCGAACACCCATACTTGATATGCGGGATATTTCTGCTACCCGCACACGAAGGGTAGCAAAAATAATTGAATGCCCTGTTAGGTCAACTGAATACCCGGTTAGGTTCATTGAGTGCCCGGTTAGGTCAACTGTACGCCCTTGACAGTTGGTTAGGTTTAGTCGTGATATTTTCGTTAAAACTAACGAATCTATCACGACTAAACCTAACCAATGGTCAAGGGCGTACAGTTGACCTAACCGGGCATTCAAATTTTATCCTATGTAAATAATGGTTTTTACAAAATTCTCCATGTTAAGAATAGCAAACCCAAAATTATCCATGTCAAGAATAGGGAACCCAACACCCTATGGGTTCGCTATTCTTAACATGATCCAAAAATTATTCTAAACGAATAGAATATGGGTGTGCTGCATTTTATTTCTCGCAAAAGATTCAGTATGATTTAAACGGAGTCATAATTTATAGTTTACATAAATTCCGCTTTCAAGAGCTACGACGTAGCCAATGTCGTAACACCATAATCAACGAAATTAAATGACACTGCGTCTGGGTTGTATTTGGGTGGATGTTTAAAAAAACTATATAGGGTTATGGTTAATTGCCGTCACCTAGGCCATCCGTTGGAAATTTCCAGCAGATCTTGATGCTCAGTTGACGACCAAAACCCTACGTCTTTTCGTTAAAAAGTTGTGTTTGTGGTCTTCAAAAGACCTTGTTAAGTAGTGGTTTTGATTAATGTTTGATTTATATGCCTTCGGTATTTAGCGCTGCCTAATGGTAAAGAAGGAAATTACCACACATTATTATTTAGTTGCCCTCGCTTCTGGTTGTAGGGCGCGCGGCTGTCTATCGCGCCTCTCTTTCGATGTAGGCGATGGGGTTGCGAAAGGAGTTTAATATGGGCAATTCACTATACTTAAAAGGATATGCCTATTCCTTCAGATATTTGAGTTATTAGTTTTATATTATTAGGTATTCACTCAGAACTTTTAGGAAGGTTAAGCACATCTTCCCTGCCTAAAAACAACGCTCGTAACTAGACAGCCCTGAGATGAAGTCTGTCTTAAAAATTCGCTTACTTTACAAAGTCCCCAGACATCTATTTTTTGTCTTCATTATTTCTTCTTTCGAAGTAATTTTCACGAGTCAGCGATGCAAAATTCTGATACGAAATAATACGTTTTTCTTGTTATGCAGGCCCAATGCCTACATATTGGGTTCTATGTATGGTAATTTTTTTTCCACTCCCAATAGGCTTTGTCGTCAATGTCGAGGCAATTTTGTAGTTGTTTAATTCAATAAATTAATAATTTGTATTTAATTATGAAATAAAGGTACCATATACGATACCATGTTGTAGGCGCGTATAGTTTTCCTTTCAGATAATGTAGCAACCCGTGGTTCGGATCCCACGTAAAGCTGTAGGTCCCCTCCATCATATGATCTTAGATGTTGCGGAGGGGGGTTAAATAACTCCATAAAAACATCTATAATAAGTAATCGGTTCATTAGAAGCGAGCTTTCGACCTATTCATGGTTTTCACCAGTTGCGAATGATGAAGACCTCAGAATAAAAGTTTGTACTTAGAATAAATTCATTATTTTTCGTGACTTTATTCCAAGATCAGAATGGTATCTAAGCAATAAGATTCAATAAATATCATTTCAAGACTTTCGAAGTAAAAGCAAATATGAGGAATCAGAAGAACCATGATTGGTTGAAACAGACTAATCAAAGGTGATTTTTCAAACTTTCAAGATCTTTACGGACATGCCATAAGCATGGGTAAAAAACAGCAGCAGCAGGGAGAGCTTGACTGACCCAACTTCGTATCATTTCAAACCAGACTGAATAAGACTAATAAATTACACACATGAAGACAATTTTACTAACATTAATATACGGCCATTAAAGGTTATCTTACTTTCGTTGTAAGCTCTGTCCTCCTAAGTCTTATGCCTCTCTTTTCTAAATTCACAGCAGCTTCTTCCAATAATTCCTCTTCAGGAAAGTCCGTTGTTTGCTGCAGTTCACGGTATTCGTCAATGAATATTTGACAAATTGAAGGTGTCGGGGTTTCCTCTAATAAGTTTATCATACCCACGCCACTGTACTTTCTATGGAACTTCCTGAAAATTGATAACAGGTGATACATAATTTTTCAGATTAAAAAACTAACTGCAAATGTTTGAATTTTGTCTTCAACTTTGCCTTTGAATCCCGACTTTGACTCTGTTTTGACTATGAATTTGACTTCGGTTTTGATATATGAATCCATATTTTAATTTTGCCTTCGAATTCCGATTGATTCTGACTGATTTTTATTTAATTGTGAGTGACTCAAATTTAACTTTGACCAACTCATCAATAATTCACAGGCCTGCGAATGAGAACTTCGTAAGAGTTGCTTTCTACTAATAACTGATTTTATATAATTCAACTATGCTGATTTCGAATAAGGTGTCCATTTTTTTATCACGTAAAGATTTTCTACAAACTGGAAGGGAAAAAACAAATAAATATTATTTATTTCAATTTACATTAGGTACCTATTTCGCTTTGTTATACTAATTACAAATGCAAACAATTTTAAAAAGAAAGAAGACTATTAACGTCAATTACATATTCATCGTTATTTGTCCTGAGTTTTCTTGTGAGATCTATGCCTTTTAGTCTCGAATGTACGCGCTGTTCCTTTTCTTTTATGTAATAATTCTGAAGTATCCCATTTCAACATCCAGCAGTAATCAGCCATCATGCTGATGTCCCACCTTCCCTGTATCTCTCTTCCATTTCTTTGATGTCTTGGAGAAACTGTTCTCCTTGTTCTTCGCTGAGTACTCCGAGATTCTCAGGGAAGTAATCCAAGTGTGAATGTAAGAAATGTAATTTTAAACTCTTATTACAACCCAACTCTTTGAACTTATTTAGCATGTTGTTCACAATATTTTGATAATTTATATCTTTGTTGTTCCCCAAAAATTTGCTGATAACATCCTTAAAAGCAATCCACGCTTCTTTTTCAAGACTGGATGAACACAAAGAACAAAGTCAGTTTTCTAATCTGGGGACCAACGAAAATTCTTCTTTCAATTTTGCTTCCAAAAGAATTGGGAATTTACCACACATACTTAAAACAATCTCCATCTTCGTCCAAGGCCTTAACAAATTGCTTCATGAAGCCCAATTTTATGTGAAGCGAAGGTAAAAGGACTTTCTTTGTGTCAACCAAACTTTCACGTTGAATGTTTTTAGAACCAGGTGTCAGGTTGATTCTGCATGGCCATTCGTTTTTTATCAAGTGCCGAGTTCTTGCTCGGGTATCCCATCCACACAAAAAAACATGGAAATTTTGTATAACCTGGTTGTTGACCTAACAACATACAAATCACTTTTAAGTCTCCACAAAGTAGCCAACTGTGTTCTTTGTATTTAACCTTAGCAAGAAGCTAGAAGATTTTCGTACGTTTCCTTCAACTGAACCGAATGAGCCACAGGAACGGATGCATACAAGTTACCGTTGTGAAGGAGGATGCCTTTTAGACTTCTTTTGGAGGAATCAATGAAAAGTCTCCACTCATTTGGGTCAGACTGCAGCGGCTAGCTTAAGTATTAGTTCCGAAACATTATTGCAATATACCAGTGAATTTTCTTGAGAAAAATATTGGATGAATTCTTTTTCTCGATTTCTGTACCAGTAAAATGACGTCCCGGGGGAAAGCAAGTTCTTTGCACGAAGTCTACATCCCAAAATCTCTGAAGAATCCTTCGGGAGACGCAAATCTCTTACCAAATCATTAAGTTCACTTTGTGTAAACAATTGGGCTTCACCAGATGTTTCGGTTTGAAAACAATCAATATCATCGTTTCCATCGTCATCAGACATCGAATCAGATTAAGTTATATCAAGAGTATTTGGTTTAGTAGGTACAGGTATACCAGGTCCATGAGCAACAGGTCTTAAAATAGACAAAGTTTGGATAAGAAATTTCCTTTTTATTTTTAGTATTGTAGCCTTGCACGTTACATGAAGAAAAATAGCAGTCATTGCTGCGATTTCTAGGTTCATGCCAGACCATTGGAATCCCAAAAGGCAAAGAATCCTTTTTACCTTTACTCCACAGTCTAAGTTGTCCAACACAACACTGCAAACTTTATGTGGAGCCCATGATTTGTCTTGATCCCCAAGTTTCATTCCGATGTACGCATAGTATGCTTTCTTGAAGAAGTCGTTAATATCTCGCATTTGTTTTTCACAGTAAATTTTCCACAAATATAACAGAAAATGTTTGGGCTATTTACACCCCCTCTGGTTGCCATAGCAACAAATTTCGAGAGAAATATAGTCACTGCGCACCTTCGAATAATGAAGAACTTTCACCTCGCACGCACTAGACAGTGACTCATCTCGTGGCTTGTCAATCACTTATACAGGGTGTACATAAAGTCAGGATCTATTTTTGTAAAGCACTTGGAAATTATATGGAATTCAATCATAAAATGATAGTGGTAACATTTATTAAATAATTAAGAGTAGGATTCGACGTGACGCCCATCAGTATCCCTGCACAGCTCAAATCGTTCCGCAGCATTTCTAAACACATTCTGGAGCATTTGCGGGGTTATGTTATCTGCAGCAGTTCGTATACGTGTACGTAAGTTTTCAAGACTCGTAATCTTCGTCCGATAGACGTGCGATTTGATAAAGCCCCATGCAAAGAAATCTAAAGGGGTTAAATCTGGTGATCTCGCTGGCCAAGGTCTGTTACTTCCGCGTCCGATCCAGCGATTTGGAAAACGTCCATTTAGATAATCCTGAACAATTTTGGCATAGTGACAAGGAGCACCATCATGTTGATAGACGACGGTACTAACAATCCTATCTCCAATCAGCTGAGGTTCAAGGAATTGCTGCAACATGTCCAGATAAATAAGCCCCGTAACTGTAGCTTCAGCAAAGAAAAAAGGACCATAAACCTTAGATTTTGTTAAACCCATCCAGACATTAACTTTAGGCGAGTCTCTCTCCCAATTTTGGACGAAATCATTCGGTCTTTCATCTGTCCAAATTCAACAGTTATGGCGATTTACTTTTCCACACGTATGGAAAGTGGCTTCATCAGTAAAGAGAATGCTGTCCATTAAATTATCACTCCAGATTTGTTCTACGAGATCAGCACACACAGCACTTCGTCGAGGGAAATCTTCCTCATTTAAATCATGTAAAAACCTGGAAATGATCTTGCTTCATCATTTACAGATCCCGTTCGTTTAAATTTGTTCACCAATTTTCGTATTGTCTTGTCTATTGGCTCCGGCTTATGAAATCTCCTTCTAAACTTCTCTCTGATGTCATTGTATTTCTTTCCCTCGATTCACCAAATTACTATTGCCACACGCTCTTCTGTATTCATTCTAAGGGCTTCTGAAAAGAAAAATAGAAAAAAATAATTTCACAAAAATAGATCCTGACTTTATGTACACCCTGTATACTAGCGGTGCGTTTCTCGAATGTTCTAGAAGAAGCTATGACGTCACTTCTGATCTGGAAGCATTTACAGGCAGTAGTTTTTAATCAAAATTTAATTGAATCAATTTTAATGAAAATTACTTACATATGGGTAATTCCAGGACAAATAGACAAATGAAAGTGCCAAATGTACACTCCACCATCTCCAAAATTCATGAAACTTGGTGTGAGGGTTGGTTTTGGTCCAAATTACAAAAATCTGAATTTTTTTGAAAATTGTTTAAGTTGGTCAAATTTTATGGCTTGACCAAATTTTGGTCAAATGAAAAAACCAACAATTTTCTAACGTAAATATCTCAGCTGCTAATTGCGGTAGCGTAATAAGTCTTAAATGATAAAATATGTAAAATTAACTGTAGTTTCTAAATATGTATCATTTTTTTAGGGTAACAAAAATAAAATTATGATTTTTTGGAAAAATCTTTTTTTTTTTTTTTTTGGCAGCGAAGATATCATTTTTCGAAAAAAAGACCAAGAATAAAAAATGTTTATTTGATGTATGTACACCATAATAAGTAATAAAAAGTCAGCTTATAGGTTTATTATAAGGCTCAAAACTGAGTTTGAACTTAATAAAAAAAATTTTCAGACGACGAAGATTTATTACAGACTTGTTGTCCAAAAAAAGACAATTTTCAAATCATATAAAAAATACGTAGATAAACCAAAGGAGAAAAAATCTTTTAAAATATATGTACAATGTACATACATAACCTCTCTTATATTTAGGGACAGAATATATTGACAATAATAATGTTTAATTTATAAAGCGCTTATCAGAGTATAAAATACTCTTCCTAATACTACACGTACACAAGTCTTTGAGAATGAATTAAGACAGTATTCTCATCCAGCGAATCCAAATTTTAGACACTAATAATATAATAATAAGAAAAAAGAATTTGAAAAGATCTTCATAACTAAGTAGATACACAAATCTTAGATAAAAATTTTAGAAATATTATATAGACAATCTTAAATAGTATACATTCGATAGAATTTATTTTATCTTTGAAAAGTTATTTAATTCTTGAAGCGGAAAAATGTATTGTATTCTTGTTCCTCCTCGTAAACTTGCTTCAATACTCCCAAATATATTTTCTGTTGGAACGTGACAAACATCATCTTGCGCAGGAAAAATGTATGAGGGACATACGCCCGAAGGATGGAGAAATTTTATCAGAAAATCATCATATTCACAGTCAAAGGACTGGACTAATCCGAGCCATAGTTTATTTTCATACATACAACCCACAAAAGAGCCTGTTTCAATTTCGCGTTGAGAGACAGTATTATGTTCTTGATCCGAAGCAGAAACTCTAATGAGCTCTCTTATTTCGACTGACTATGCACTCTGAGAGAGTGGATAAACCTTCAACGAATTCTTGGAAATTGGGACGAAGCGATGTAATTGTTGAGTACCTTTGATAGAAGTAATAGGTTCACTCAGACGTTTTTGCAAAGAAAGCTCTACATCTACAACTTCTGCCTCAGAGACGTAAAAAAAGCCAATAGCGGTTAGGAATTCTTGAGAGCAGAAATTGTAGAAGTCCTCAGCTGTTAAGATTTAATGGTCGAGAGGCCGTCGTAAGCTTTCTCTGGCGACTGCTTTTTACCGTTCCGCCAATACCGTCGCAGGCATTCTTCCCGTGGGATGTCGCGAAAAAATTCCACTCAGCATGAATTTTGAAGTCTTCGAAATGATGGCATAAATTTAGAAAATTTGTTTTATTCTTATACTGAGCCGCGCATCCATCTGTGAAATAATGAATTTTAGTTAGGTTTGAATTTTGTTGTTGGATGCACAGGATTAATTTTTTGAGAAAACTATGAACCAGAATTGTATCATGCCTGCGACGGTTTGAAACGAAGCAGTAACTTTTGCAAATTAGCTTTCCTGCATTGTTTTTGGAATAATAAACGAATGGGTGCACTGTACATTGCGAGTTCTCCCAATGAAACCCCTGGGCACAATTTTGTACGATGAATGAGAAGTTTTCCGCGAAATCGCCCACCATTTTCGGGCAGAGTTTCTTTTAGATTTTTGAAGTAACTCGACTGACATTTATTCGTGAAGTGGTGTCTTGTCAGTTGTGCAATTTTTTTGGTGAGCGATTCCACGTATTCCTCTGGAGTTTCGATGATATCTTTTAACATACAGTGATCGACGGACACCCACTGTTTATATTTTATCTCTTCCATCGCCATGAAGTCCAAACTTTCCAAATAATTTTTGATTCCGACCTCTCGCGGGCATCTTTTGCATCGGTGCATCATACAATCTTCATTGTCCATGCCGCAGACAAATATTAATTTTTTGTAGTCTAAATCTTTAATGCCTAACGCTGATATTTGTAGTTTCGGATTTTGGTGATGCGTACATACGCAGACACTGAGAGTTCCGCTTTGTCCCGCAAGCACGCACCACGACGGTCGAAGATGAGCAAAGGTACTAAAGCCTATTTTGGGATTTTCATCATCTTTTGCATATTCAGCATATAACTCTTTCAAGTTACACAATACCAGTCTTTTTTGTTTTTTCACCCTCTTCATTTACTGCAAACTTATAATCTTTGATTCCCGGGCACATCCTACTATATTCGTCATTTTCATAAAACTCCCGAATGATTTTTTTCATTTCAGCTGTGACGACCTTCCCTTTCGTCATGTTTGGAAGAATCCCAAACTGTTTTTGAAGATTGCGGCTCTTACGCACCATATACTTTGTTGCTCCAAAGAAGTCAGCAGTTTTTTCAATGGGATAGGGATACAATGATAGTATTTGTAACCTAAGATTGCGATCGTTACTTGCTTGAAATTTCTCCTTTAATTCTTCCATAACCTTTTGATACCTGAAATAAAGTGTATTTGACATTAAGTTTAATTAGTATATTTTTAATTAAACTTTTCATAAAATATATGTAATATATGTATTATATTTCCCTTGGAAATTTGTGTTTACCCACGCAACGACTTCTATAATTCTACTGCAGCTCAGTCAGTGTTTCCACATTCAAGGAAATGTCGTTTACTTTACCTTACCGAAGTGCCGTGTCGTTGAACTTAGAAGTGTTAAATAAACTATACTGAAAGATATAGTAATGGAATTATTTGCAAAGATCATTATATTGAGTGTTTTATTTATTTTTTTCTCTCGAAAACCTTTTGGTCAATTTCACTGAAACTTACACGATTATAGTTAATCATAGTATCATATAACATATAAAAAATGGACTGCGACCACTACGAGTAAAAACCGTCATCTCCCCTTATCATAGCCTGCTTTCGGTGCTAAATTTATGTACTGTATTTAGTATTACTAAGTACATAAATTTAGCACCGAAAGCAGGCTATGATAAGGGGAGATGACGGTTTTTACTCGTAGTGGTCGCAGTGCATTTTTTTTTCTACCTAATAGTAATAAAGAACTAATAAGACTTAAGAACTAATAAGTTAGTTTGGCCCCCCTTGCGAAAAATCCTGCGGACGCACCTGGGAGTCTCTATTGTTTTATTACCTGTTTTAATAGGGCTTTCATCAAATAAAGGTAAAATATTGTCGCTGAGCAAATCTTTATTGAATTGCCTGTCTTGAACGACAAATTCTTCCAATGGTGGTGGATTCGTGGAATCGCTACTGCTTCGCTCCATACATTCGTTAAGTATGTCTGGCTCAGGTATTGGTGCAGGTTCCGGCTCTCTGGATGAACGTTGAACATGTTCTAATACAATTGGCTTCTTTTTAATTGTGACATAGCAATTGCTGCATAGTAATTGATTTTCTTCCAAAATTCCATAGCTTGCAGCTGCCATGGCAGAGTTTACTTTTTTGATGTTACAGAAAAATCTTCTCGAGTGTTTTTTCATAGGATCGCAACAAAATTGTGTTTTGAGGCATGTTAAGGGTTAGGTAAATTTACGTATACTAGAAAATTAGGTATATACTGAAAATCTGGAAAGAAAGCAAAAAATTGTTAAAATTTGGAGGATTTTTTTTTGTCATTTTTTTTTCATAATAATCGTTGATAAGCTGACTTTTTATTACTTATTATGGTGTACATACATCAAATAAACATTTTTTATTCCTGGTCTTTTTTTCGAAAAATGATATCTTCACTGCCAAATCACACACACACACACACACACACACAAAAAAAAAAAATCAATTTTATTTTTGTGAAAATACAGTTAATTTTACATATTTTATCATTTAAGACTTACTACACTACCACAATAAGGAGCTGAGATATTTACGTTTGAAAATTATTGGTTTTGTCATTTGACCAAAATTTGGTCAAGCCATAAAATTTGACCAACTTGACCAATTTTCAAAAAAATTCAGAAATTTGTAATTTGGACCTAAACCAACCCTCACACCAAGTTTCATGAATTTTGAAGAGGTTACCGTGTACTTCATTTGTCTATTTCTTGTAGAATTACCCATATGTAATATGACATTTTGTGACAAATCTGTACGTGATGGCGAAAAATGATTATTATTTTCGGAATCAGCATGCAAAAATTACTATATAAGTGATAAAATATTTGGGACAACAAAACCATCGCAGGCCTGTGTAATTACTCACTCTTGACCCCTAATACAATAATAATAATAATAAGTCATCTTCAATTTCTCAAATAATGCAGAGTATCTACATATACATTACATAACCTTCCTGGAAAGCAAAAATTACAATACAGTACTTTTACTCTGCACAAAATTTCCCTACATCACCATAAAACCGAGATAGTTCAGCTCAAAAATAATTATCGCGATGATATTGGAAAATGGCTTCTAAGTTTGCAAGTATAAAAAAAAAAAATTTACTGGTACCTGAACTAAGTTTAAATAACCTTATAATCAGTCATTCATTCATAAATTTTGTCATTCTTTATGGTATCTTTTCCAAATATAAGTAAATAAATAAAGTCAAGCGACATAATTACTTCAAGGCCAGCCGCACACAGGATCATCTTGCGACTCACGACTGACAACTTTGGTCGCGACGACTCAAGTCGCGCGTGGTCGCTGCAGTGTGTTGGGGACTCCCATTCTGTCAGTGTAAAGTCACACGCGACTCGAGTCGTCAAAGTCGTCAGTCGTGAGTCGCAAGACGATCCTGTGTGCGGCCAGCCTAACTGGGTATCTTTATAATAAGTTTACTTCCATTAAAAGTAAATATGCTAATTTACAAACATAATATATAAATCAAACGTATTTCAAAATACTGATAAGTATATTTCCCAATCTAATCCAATCAAACTTAAGAAAAAACAAACACTCCATCAGAATGATATCACTGTCCCTGCTTATATTTGTGACCTTGACCATTGATACAGGACCCGCTGATTCTTGCTCAGGACCGTCCTGTAATGATCCATATACAAATGAAGCTCCACCAATTTATGTTAAGTGGTTAAAAGTTATGGTGTGGACAAAAATGCTTGATGAATGGATGGACATTGGACAACCGCAATTCAGTATTTCAGTAAGAAATCTTACTGCATGCCTTAATGACCTTGCATGCTGCCATAAAAATATTGTACCCTATATTAAGTATCCAAAATAGGATACTATAAGGTATAACAACAAAAAGCAGTTAAACCTACACAACACTCGTAATAGGCTTATTATATACTGAGGGTTAACAAAAGTAAAAAGACAACTTTTGTTTTTTTCCAAAACATTTTAAAAGCTAAAAAATTATAAAAGATTATAAAAGCCAATAAATAATAAACTAACAGAATCGATATATTTAAAATCGTATTCCTTTTCTCTTTGCATTTATTGAATCAATAAATTTATTATTTATTGACTTTCACGATCAAATAAAAAATATTTTGGAAAAAACAACAATGTCTATTTACTTTTGTCAACTAATATATATATATATATATAATATATATATATATATATATATATATATTTTTTTTGTATTGGGGCGTTTACCGCCACTTCCCGCTATATGGTAGCGGATATCATGGCGAGGCGGAATACGAGAAAGAGAAACGGAGACGGAGAAAAGGCACTAGAAAAGGGAGAACAGCGGACTACAGGTGAGAAGTCACCTAAAGCTCAGATAGGATGCGAGATTGGGAGAGGAAGAGGAAAAGACGGTCAAGCGAGAAGAGAGGGCTCTCAGCGAGCATAAGGCGTAAACGTTCGGGGAGGGGGAAATCAGAAAGGAACGGAAAAGCGCGACGACGTACTGACGACAGGGTGGGGCATTCCACAAGGATGTGAGAGACGGTGAGGGGCGACTGGCAGGAGGCGCAACGAGGAGCCTCCTGCCGGAACATAAGATAGCCGTGCGTGAGGCGCGTATGGCCGATGCGAAGCCGCGCAAGGACGACCTCTTTGTGTCTGGAGCGGTGGAAAGAGGACACCCAATATGACAGACGGGGGCGGATGGACCAGAGTTTATTTCCGGTGGCATCGTCCCAGGACTGTTGCCACATGCGGTCGTAAAAGGAACGAAAGACCTGCACATAGTCTGAGAAGGGGAGCGGGCGGGGGAGGGGAGGCAGCGAGGCGGCGGACCGGGCTATGCGGTCCGCCGCCTCATTACCGGAAACACCAACATGGGCGGGAACCCAGCAGAAGGTGACCCGGATCCGGTGAACGGTGTGCAGGACATGGTACTCCTGTTGAATAAGGCGTACGAGGGGGTCCGGGGAATCATAGCGCTCGAGCGCCTGAAGGGCGCTCAGCGAGTCCGAAAAAATGGTACAGGAGGACCGCGAACAACCCGATACCAGACGGAGGGCTTCCAGAAGGGCAAAGAGCTCCGCGGAAAAGATGGAGGCCTGAACCGGCAGGGGGATACCCCGGGAGGTAGGTGACAATGACGGAGAGAAGACGGCGGCCGCGACACCTGCAGGGGAGCGCGAGCCGTCGGTGTAGACGGGAACGTCGTCCGAATGGACGGGAAGATGGGCCAGAAAAGAAGACCGGAGGACGGCAGGAAGAGACTCCTTACGCAGGCCACGGAGCGCCTGGCAACGGCAGATAGGGGTGGTCCGCCAGGGGGGCGACAGATCGAAGGAGAACGGCAGAATAGAGGGTGGGGGGATCCCCAGGGACGAGAAAATCTCGGCCAGAGAGGCAGCGAAATGCCACGTGTCAGGCCGGGGTAGCGCCTGGGAGATCGCGGAGAAGAGTAGGGACTTCGGAAGGCGGCAGATGCGAAGGTAACACTTCGCCATGAGAAGGCCCCGGCGAAGGGGCAGGGGGGGGGGGGGTCCACAGTCCACCTGAAGACTAGCGACAGGGGACGAGCGGAAGGCACCCGACGCCAGGCGAAGGCCACGGTGGAGAAGAGGATCCAGCATACGGAGTGCCGGAGAGGAGGCGGAACTGTAGACCACACAGCCGTAGTCGACACGGGATTGCACCAGGGAGGTGTACAGGCGCAGCAGAGTACGCCTGTCCGCCCCCCAGGTCGTGTGGGACAGATGACCCAAAAGGGAGAGGGTGCGGCGAGATGTTTGCCGCAACCGCCTAAGGTGTGGAACCCAACCGAAAAATCCGTCGAGGGTCATACCCAGGAATCTAACGGATGGGACGAGGGGAAGAGGAGTGCCGGCAAGGGTAAGAGCGAAGGTACGCGACAGACGGAGGCGCCGAGGACGGAAAAGCATACTGGAAGACTTAAGGGTGAGAAAGCATAGCCAACCGAGGACGCCCAGCGAACCACCGCGTTGATGGCTAGCTGGAGCCGACGTTCAGCCAAAGACGGGAGGCGGCCAGAGCAATAGATAGCCAGGTCATCGGCATAGAGGGAGCTACGAACGGATGTAGGCAGGACCGTAGCGACTGTGTTCATCACGAGTGAGAAACACAAGACGCTAAGGACACTACCCTGAGGGACACCCTCCTCCAACGGAAAGCGGTCAGAGAGGGCAGAACCGATGCGGACGCGGAAAGAACGGGCGGACAAGAAGTTATAAATAAAGGAAGGGAGAAAGCCTACGAAACCCAGGGAGCGTAAGCAGTCGAAGACCGCGCTCCGCCAGGTAGTATCGTAGGCCTTATGGAGGTCGAAAAAGACGGCGAGTACAAATTGACGCCGGGAGAAAGCCTCCTGTACGTCATGGCTAAGGAGAAGGAGGGGGTCGGTGGTAGACCGGAAGCGCCGGAAACCAGCCTGGGTAGCAGGGTACTGGTCACTCGCCTCCAAGGTAAAGGACAGCCGCGAGGCGACCATCGCCTCCATCACCTTGCAGGCACAGCATGTTAGGGAAATGGGGCGATAGTTCGACGGGAGTGAGGGGTCTTTATCGGGCTTCGGGATGGGGACGACGATGGACTCACGCCATCGGTCCGGAAATGAACCCTCCAACCAAATCCGGTTATAGAGGTCCAGTAGAAAGCTGAGAGCAGAGGGGTGGAGATGCCGTAAAAAGTCATAGGGGATATTATCGGGGCCGGGGGCGGAGGAGCGTCGGGGGCGGAGGGCCTCCCGAAGCTCTGTCATGTGGAAGAGGTGATTATAGGGGTCATTCCTATGAGGTGGAAATTCCGGTGGGTCGCGGCGGGAGTGGGGGGAATCGGAACTGGAGATGGCTGCAAAGTGCGCCGCGAGTGCGTTCGCGACGGCCTCCGGATCGGACACGAACTCGTCGTCCCCGACCCGAAGCACCGGGGGTCGAGGGGGGACACGGGTCCCCTCAAAGCTACGCACCTTGCGCCAAACAGTCAAGGGGCAGTCGAGGAGGAGATCCCGGACACGTAACTCCGCCAGGAGGTACGCCGGGCCAGTTTCAGGACCCGACGGGCCACTGCCTTCAGGCGCTGAAATTCTATCTTGTGCTCCAGCTGGCGGGTCCGGTAGAAGCGGCGGCCGGCACGGCGCCGCTCCTGAACGGCATGGGAGCACTCTGGGGTCCACCATGGGACGCTTCGCGGTCTGGGGGAGCCAGAGGTACGGGGGATGCAACTGGCGGCAGCCGAGAGGATCTTACTCTCGAGGAAGGCGAGGGGACGGAGGGAAAGGCAGGAATTGATGGCGAGATCGCCGTGCCCCTCGCGTATGAGGCCCAGTCTGCTCGGGCGAACAGCCAGCGCGGGCGGACAGAGGTGGGGGGGAGGAGACGGGTCGGGGTAAGACACACTGGGAAATGGTCACTGCCGGAAGAATCCGGCAGGACCTCCCAGGTGAACTCCGTCACGATTTCGAGGGAAACCAGGGAAAGGTCGATACAGGTGAAACTGTCATGGGCCGAGTGAAGGCAGGTTGGGGAGCCATCGTTCAGAAAGGTGAACTCGAGCTCGTCCATAAGGGAGAGAAGGGTCCCGGAGAGAAAGGTGGAGCAAACGTCCCCCCAGGCCGGGTCCCGACTGTTGAAGTCCCCGAGAATCAGAAAAGGGCGGGGAAGCTGGAGAATTAGGTCACGGAGAGAATCGGGTGGAGGGCGTACGTTAGGGGAGAGGTAAAGAGAGCAGACCGTGAGCTGGCGCCCCAAGAAAAGGCGCACGGCCACAGCTTGCAGGACTGTACGGAGCGGGAGGGGGCGGAAAGGGACGGAGCGGTGCACGAAGACCGCGGGCCCCCCCTCCCCGCCCCATCGAGAGGCGGGGAAGGGAGCCCGCAGTAACCGGACACTCGAGGGAGGGAACGGGATCCCAGAATCGTCTCCTGAAGGCAGAAACACGCCGGACACCTGGAGGCCAGGAGAGAGGAGAGACTCTCGAGGCCTACCAGGAGCCCGCGGATGTTCCACTGCAGGAGCGAGGTATAGGAAGGGGTAGGAAGGTCAGCGTAAAGGATGATTATGGGGTGGGTGGGCCGATCGGGCGGCCCGAGATTAAAGAGGGAATCGGAAAGCCCCGGTGTTCAGTGAGGGACGCCGAACGAGGGCGAAGGCGAGGGTCCCCCCGACGAGGGGGCGATGTGGAACCAGACGCCGGCAAGTCCTCCAGAGGAGGAGTCTCCCGGACGTCCGGGGGAGAGCGATGCAGAGAAGGGGATGTGAGAGGTATCCAGAATGCCCCTCCCTTCACCGGAGGTGCTGGGGAGGCAGGACTACGAGGGGGAGTGGAAAATAATACCTCACCCGGAGGCATTGGCAGGTCGAGGAGAGAGATGGGGCGGGTCAAACGCGGGGGCGTGCACGTCCCACCCACGCCGACCAGGCGGGCGAGTTCCCCCTCCAGTGGGTCCATCGACCGGGCCGGAGAGGGGTGTATCTCAGCCCCACCACGAGGGCCGACGGGGACCCCAGGGGGGAGTGTGCATAACGGTTGCGCAGTGGGGACGGTGAGGACACCGGGGCGGTAGGGCGAAGGGGGCGTTTGTGTTTAGGAGAGGAAGGTGATGCGAGGCTTATGGCGTCGAACCTTTCGGGGTCACCACTGGCGCGGCGCTTGCGGCCCCTATCCCTCCGTCGTGCGGCCCGCGTGGGTGACGGCGGGTCACGATCCGGAATGGGGGTGGCCGAAGGCGCCGGTGGAGAGGGCGTAGAAGGGGCAGGGGGGGTTGCCGACGAAGCATCGGCGTTCGCGGAGGGAGCACGTGGGGACGCGCTGGTAGTACGGGGAGCCGCGGTAGGAGTCCGCTGGGCGGCAGAGGATGGACTGGGAGTAGCGGACACGGTGGGTGGAGGCGCGTTGGGAACCGCCGGTGAGGACGGGGTCCGGGAACGGAGAGCCTCGGCGTACGAGGCACCACGCCGGGCCTCGCAGCCACGCAACCGCTCCCGCGCCTCCCGAGCGCTGAGAAACTCTGATGAACAGAGGGCCCGAACCTCCCTTTCAAAGAGGAAGGACGGGCAAGAGCGGGAGGAAGCAGGGTGTGGTCCATGGCAGTTGGTGCAGGAAGGCGGAGCAGTACAGGGCAAGGGGTGGGGAGGGCCGCCGCAGCGGACACACAACGGGGCCGGCTGACGGCAGGAGCTGCTCACGTGGCCAAACCTATTACACTGAAAACAGCGCGTAGGATCTGGCACGTATGGTCGTACTGAGAATTCGCACGCTCGTCTCTCACCAAAGCCCCAGAATACCGAAACGGGGGGCACCAGTGAGTCGAAAGTGAGGACCAGGCGAGGAGAAGGGGCGGTTGGGGACCGCGATCTGTCGGGAAAGCGGTACACCCTCACAACACCCTGGGAGGCGAGGTCAATCTGGAGGTCTTCCACCGGGATGGGTAGAAGACGAGCAGCGTAAATTGTGCCCTGGCACTGATTGAGGCGGGGGTGGGGAGTCACCGTGATCCCGCAGCCCAGGACATCGGGGATAGCGAGCAGAGAGGAGGTTTCGGCAGAGGAACGCGACCTTATCAAAATGGAGCCATCCCTCTGAGGCCGAAGGTCAAAACGCGCCGTCCCCGTCTTCCCATGGATCGCTCGAAAGAGACGTTCGTGGTTAGTGGGGAGGGGCTTGGAGGAGGAGGGGCGGAGGACGAGGAACTTGTCCATCGTCCTAAGGCCGAGTGAAGCCGTCTGGCCAAACACCACCGGAACTTCGAGGGGGCGAGAAGACGAGAAAGGCGGACGGCGACGTCGGGTCCCACGTCCCCCAGGGGCCGAGGGCCGGGGGCGATGAGGCCCGACCGGAGTGGGAGGCGACCGGGGCCGCGGGCCTCCCACCTGAGGGCGAAAAAGCAGGTGGGTCCCTATCGGGACGTGGAATATGGGGGGATCCAGGGGTCGGGGGGTCCACTGCAGGTCCATCCGCTACTGGCGGGGGTCGGGCAGCGGCGCCACGAGCCTGGGGAAGAGAGGGAGAGGAGGTGTCGGCAAGAAGAGCAGACGGGGTGGGCGAGGGCTGCCGACTGCCCTTACCAGACCCACGGTCCAAAGAGGTAGTCAGAGGGAGGTCAGATGCACAAGCCGGGTCGTCAACGAGGTCCATTAGATTTGTAAGTGTTTCCATAGAAAATTTTTATTGTTGTTTCGCGCCCGGGGCCGCGGGGAACCGATTACCCGGGGCCCAAGGGGACCAAGCGCACGCCGGCGGGGGGTGGGTGCCTCGTCCCATGTAGGTACCCCCGTTTCAAAAGGGGCCCTTGCAGCGTCGAGAGTTCTCCCCCGCCGGCAGCAAAGACCAAGGCCCCCCAGGGTCCCAGGCCTGGGCACCCTACCAGCCAACTTAGTCCGGCCCCGGCCATGGGGGCGAGACCCCCAGCGACCAGCCCCGGCAGCCCACGGGGCGCGCGAAGTGAACAGAGAAAGCAGAAAAAACAGAGGGGGCAAGGAAGAGGGTAAAGAGGGGAAGACAAGAAAGAGGGGGCTGTAGGATAGCAGGGTATGCTAAAAGTCCACTTCGCAACCGGGCGGGGACCCGGCAGGGCCCCCAGCCGCGGCTGCCCCCCTCGCCACATGTAGGCAGGAGCCCGCGGGCGATCCACCCCAGAAAGACCGCCCGCGGGGAGGGGGTTATATATATATATATATATATATATATATATATATATATATATATATATATATATATATATATATATATATATTAGTGGTGTACCAATTAATCGACAACGGCTTTATCGTTGAAATTTTAAAATTTTCATTACAAAACAAAATCTATATTTAGAGAGAACTGAACACACAAAAAACACTATGATAATTTGTACTCATTTCAAAGTGTAATTATATAACAATATTTTACATTCATGAAAAAGAAAGCTTAACCCTTTAAGCCCTAAATTTTTTGTAGGGTTAAGTTATGAATGCTTGTACTGTATTTGAAACGTTAGCAATTTGTACCTTCAGTCCTTAAAGGGTTAATAAGTTAAATTGCCCATAAATTTACATTTTCTCTAACTAGCTAATCTCTAAATATTATAAACTATGTACTGTAATCTCCTACTCTATATTAATAATAATTCTATACATATTAAGTTGTACTTTATAATTTATTAAACCAATCTTATTATGTTCACTTTATTTTAAGTATTTTAATAATTTTATAAACCCAAATTGTATATCCATTTTTTTTATTGAAATTGGCCACCACAGACTTGAAATTTTAATGATTTTTTAATTTTTTTTTTGAAGGAAATACCTTCAACATAAGGAAAAATAATTACTTTAAATATTGGTATTCAATTTATGAAACTAAAATGAAATTATTTCAGCATTTTACCGAGTAATGAAACTACTCATCATTATTTTAGCTACAGTATATGCAGTGATGGGCAGTATCTAGATACATGTATCGCCGATACGTATCGATCGATACTTTTGTATCGGTATCGCTTTAGCTACTTGACAAAAGTATCGATTTATCGGTATCGCTAAGGTCAATTTTCTTAAATGTATCGAAAAAAATCGATACATCGATACATTAATAAGAATTTTTAAATATTTAAATGGATGTTATAATATGACACTACTGAGTTATATTTATCAATATACATAAATAATAATAATATTAAATATTTATTTAATGACAGTACTACTCTACTGGTCACGTCACACAGTACGGCGCAACGTTTAAACACGTTTGTACTTGTGTTATTGAGATTAATTAACCATAATATAGAAACATTGTTAGCTGTAGAGAAGAAGCTAGAGCGTTTGAATTCGGAGGCATTGCGTCATTGTCAGCCACTTCTCAATGCAGTCACAGTAGGGTTAGGGTTCACTAAGCAGTTTGAAAAGTTTCTGTGCCTTGATGCGTCGCATGAGTGCAAAGCAGCAATACTGGCATTGTCTTCAAATCCTCTGTTCAAGTTAAAGTGGATGACAATAAAAGGCAAATTTAATACTAACTGTCAAAAAGAGGGTTCAAGAAATGTTGGTTAATGCTGTTAAGAGCCTCAGCAAGCAGACCCCCCAGCAACAACTAAGTGATGCTGCATCTGATGGAAGTGCAGATGATTTCTTCTGTTATGAGTCTGCTTCCACTAATATCTCTGCAACCCAAGATTCCACTGAGATGGAAGTTTTACAGTATCTGGGTGATGGAAGTCATTCTCTCCAATCTCTGAGGCAGTACCCAGGAATTCTACGGGTCTTCCTGAAGTATAACACACCACTACCATCCTCTGCTCCTGTAGAACGGTTGTTTAGTTTGGCTGGTCACATTCACACTCCAAAAAGGAATAGACTGTCTGACCAGATGTTTAGCCAGCTGGTATTTTTGAAGGGTAATAGTAATTACTTTTAATTGTTAGTGTAATATTTTCAGTCATTCATGTATCCTACAAAATTAAAACATACTTTCATTAAATAAAGCAATTGTTTTTATTTACATCTATAAAACCCATTAAAATGTCGTTGATTTTACGTACAGTGCGTACAAATTACTAGTATAAACAATAATATCTAATACCTACATATTAAATGAATAATTATAAAAATGTACCGGCGATGCATGTATCAGTATCGCTTAAGACATCTAGAAAGTATCGGCGTATCGGTATCGCCTAAGACGTTCTTCATGTATCGATGTATCGGTATCGCTTTAGCGATTTTCATGTATCGATGCCCATTACTGAGTATATGAATAACAAATTCTGGTACCATACATTGTGGAGTGAGCTAAGGAAAAGCATTTAAACAAATTTGAAATTTGAAATTTAAAAATATGAAAATTGAAAGTTTCATGTTGGATTAGTAAAATTTATGAAGGGAATTTATTTTTTAAAATACAGTATAGTATTGGTACATCACTAATAGACCATATATGGTATATACATATTTATCTCAAAAGAGCTATAAAAAAAAGGGATGAGGACAATTCCAAGCCCATCAATGGAATGACCTTGCATTTAAAAAGTCAGAAGCTTAGGAAATAATCCCAAATATTAAGATAATCTAGTAGGCTACATACACTAAGTGAATCAAGAAGGAATTGTCAGCTAATGAGAGTTAACCAAGGAATAAAATTTCATTTTATTACATGCACTAAACAAGGATAGCAAGTACTGTACCACCTACGCTCTTATTATATCTTCTTGATAAAATATTGGTCGTATCTCCATAATAGGTTCGGGTCTGTCATAACGAGGTTCACTTTTTGGTGGGAAAGCTTCATATATATCATACCATAATGGCCTCTCATTATAATTTAATGCTTCCGATTTCAAAATTCCTCTTGTCCTGAAAAGAAAGATTTCCATTTATTTTGAAAGGTATGATGCAAAATTGCTTCTAAATTTGAATAGCAACCTCCTAAAAGAAAAAAAAAGGAATGATTTAAGTCTAGGGTTTCATTTACAGTAAAGTGTTACTTGTCTGTGATTACAGATACAAATTCCACAAATTCAAGGGTTTTCAGCCATAAAACTTACATGGAGCAGGGAAGGCAAAGGGGTAGGCTATTTTAACTGCTGAGAAAATGGGGTAAGGGCCTATCCCCCCACTCCAGTAAAATCACTACTATATGAGTGTAATAAAAAAGTTCCAGGATTGAATTTATTGTGACAAAACTAAAACACACAACTTATTCAAAAGTATCCTTTTCAAAATAGTCTCCTTGTGACTAACACACTAATTCCAATGGTTCTACCACTTATGGAGGCATCTCTCAAACTCTTCCTCTATGATCTCTTTCAGTTCCCATGTTGCATTTTCAATTATGGTTGCCACATCCTGAAATATCTCTCCTTTTAAAGTTCCTTTTAGTCTAGAGAACAAAAAAAAGAAGTCATTCAGTGCCAAATCCAGTGAATAGGTGGTATGTGGAACTGCAGAGATGATGTGTTTAGCCAAAATTTCACGTATGGACAGTGCTAAATGTGATGATGCATTATTGTGATGCAACATCCACAAATGTGTCTGCCACTTTTCTTGGTGCTTCCTTCAGACAGCATCCCTTAGGCATTTCAAAATGTCCAAATAAAATCAATGAATTGCAGTTTGTCCTTGCAACAAACTCAGTGTATGATACCTTCACCATAAAAAAACAAGCAACATTGATTTCATGCATGAATGCATCTGCCTTGCTTTTTTTTTTTGGGTGTGGTGATGAGGGACACTTCCACTAGGGTAACTGACATTTAGTTTCTGGGTCACAACTGTAAACCCAGCTCTCATTACCTGTAATGATGCTTGACAAAAGCAGTTCTTAACATTTCATATATTTCTGTACCACTTTTCCCCAAGTTTAACACAGAATTAATGCAAACACAATGTTCTTTCACACTAGCCATATCAAAATGTGACAGACTATGCACATCTGCACAATCCAGCTCTCACTGACAACCAAGTCAAAATTGCACATTTCCACTAGGTGTGTGATGTCAGTAGTAGTTGCCAATCATACCCCTTTGCTCCATATCCCTACAAGATAATTTATTTCCCTACAATAAATTCAGTCCTGCAACTTTTTGATCACACCTCATACACTAGCTGTAATAATAATCTCTTTACTTCCCTTAATAAAATCTCAAATGTCCCACACCTTTCAATATATTTTTAATTTTTCTAGTGAAATCTCATGCACTAGCCTTGAAGAGTGAAGCTCTCAATTTATTTACTACTAATGTGAAAATATTGTTAGGTACAGTACCATTTTAAAATGAAAAGTAATTGTGGGTTTTTATTAAACTTGTCACTTTTTGAGGATAAGGATTATCATCAGGATCACTGGATTATTTTAAGATTACTATATTTAAAGATTAGCTATTATTATTATTATAATTAGATAAATAATTAAATTTTCCTTGGCCAGTTATGGTTAATAAGAAAAAATAGATATACAGTATAGCCTAATCATTCTCATCACAGGAAGGTAAGAAAAGGTTAGATTTGATGATTCAGAGGTGGACATAGTGAGGAATCTAGCCAGCCAACAGGGAAATACAGTTCTACCTTTCCCTGGATACTATATCCACAGACTCACAAACCAGCATTGGTTACCATAACTAGCTTATTGTGTACTGGGAGGGTGCCTGTATCTGTGTGGGAGCAGACTTCAGGGCTTAGAGCCTCCTGGCCTTATGTTTTTCCACAACACTACTGTTCTAATTATCAGTTAACCAGCTATAAGGCGCCTCGGTGGTGTAGTGGTTAGCGTCGCTGACTACGAAACCATCAGCCCTAGGTTCTAGACCCGATGGCAGCTGAAGCACAGCAAAACCCAGCTGTTCATCCTTCCACATAATAAAGAAAGTGGTTGGTAGATAAATGGGTAGTATTGGGTACCCTAGGTGGTACAGTTTCAGGAGCTTCTTCTCAGCGTATCTAGTATCCATCATTGGAACGTTTGCTTTTGTCCAAAATGGGATCAAAGCCTCAATGGTCATCACCGCATTGTTATATTCTGTCTTCCTCTCCTCCAGATGATGGAACATGAATTTCCGGAGGACTTGAAGCTTGGTAGGGAGTCCTGCCCTAGTTAACTTCTCCTCCACCTTCCCTAGTAACCACACCTCACTGCTAGACCGTGTTTTTGATTGCTTCGGTGGCATTTCTACACATTCCTACAAAAGAAGAAGCCAAATTTAGTCATACTATAGTAATCAGTCATTAGTGAGACACGTCATGCATGATTGAGCGACCTCTTAACGACACCGTAGACCAACAATACTTCACACAGTTATTCACACTAAGTGTAGGAACAAAAGCAACAATGACCCAAAAGAGAAATCTCAGATGCTAAATTTTTCCTATGCTTGTGAACCACCCTACTGTAGGGGTTGTGAAGTTTTTCACAAAACCCCACATTCAAGCAATAGGCTTGGACTAGGTTTCCAAGTTTCCTTATTAATGGCCCATCTGTCCTTTGGTCCCATTTGTATTTGCTGTGGGCCAATTCCTTGTATTTTTTTATCAGTGTCCCTTCCAGTACAGGAATACCTTGAAATTCATCATTAATTCATTCTGGAATAACACAACGAAATACGAAATGACAAAATTCAAGGTAGATTATAACATGTTTCAATGAGAAAACATCTTACTGTATTATGTTATTAAACAGATTAATATTGGCATTGGTAAACTGTTAAATTTCATCAATTTCAAATTTTTTTTTTCACATTTTTTCAAAAAATGATGGATCTGCAAATATGGACAATGGATTGTGAAACTATTAGTAGTAAAAGATTGACGATGAATCTGCAAAACGATGAAATCTGAAAATGAAATTTGAGGTATTCCTCTAATTTGTTAAGTTTTCCCGTTCATTCCTTTTAACCAATCAAGCAGTGGATTAGTCATTACAAGGGTTTTCAAGTTCTATCTGGTTCTCTGGAGTTTTGTTAAGCAAATATTGTTTAAATCTAAGAATTCTCACGAGTTTTTCTCTCTCCCCAACAGAAGTCTAGTTAAATAATAAGTGTGTTATTTAGCTAAAAAGTATTTGATAGTAAGTGCTCTGGACATTGTTTGCTCCTGGAAGATACAGCATAAATTACTGTTGGAAAGCCTAGTAAGGTATTTTAATTGTTAAGGGTATTATGATTCTTTATCAGAGTATGTTAGACATTAAAATTGCCCAGAGTATTGTTAATGATCAAGATAATTGTTAGCTAATGATTGGTATTCATTTAAATGTAAATAAGTATAATACATTTAGCCTGTTTTTAGGATTAGACACCAGAGTTTTTAATTATTGCCTTCAGCTTAGAGTGCCTGCCTAAGTACCTTTCAGCTGCATTTAACCTAATCCTGTCATTTTTGTCACTTGTTAGGATAATCATATATAGCTTGTTTAGCATTATTTGTGACTAGTATTTAACTTCAGAGATTTGCTTGTTGCTCATGCTTGGTTTTATGTTGCTTACAGGCTGCTTAAATTATGTGGGATTATGTTTGTCATGATTGTTAATGTCATTCATATTTACTACTTTTATTATTTTTATTTTTTTATTTTTTTTATTCTATATTCATTCAATAAATAATCAATCTATTCTTACCAGTGATTAATGAAGTCATGTTTCCAGTTCTTATTTGTGTGTTGATTGCAATATAATTTATTAGTATTGATTAATTGTACCCTGTGCATGTAACTAATAATTTTGTGTTGTCTAGGCAACCAAGGGGAACCAGTTCGAATCAGTGGAAAGTTCCCCAACTAGCTCAACTAGTCCAGATACATCCTGTTGGAATTATGGATCCAACTTAGTTGGACCTACAAAGTCCATTAGGGTTGTGTCAGCTACAGTTGGCCACTCCAGGTCTGCCACTGCAATCAGGCTTGTGAACCAGAAAGACTATTATCTAGCCATTTACTTAGAAATCTGGTCACAGGGTCAAGTTTGGAGTGTAGCTGGGCTGGGACAAAGTTTCACATAGCTACTTTAAACAAACCATTTCCTGCGCTTGTCTCCCACTTACTTTCCTTTTTTTTTTCTCTCTACTGAACCTCACTAATTATTATTTGTTTTCCAGTTTTTCTGTTAATTGTGACATATTGCCAGTGTTCTGTGTACATTTATACTTTTATAGTAAAAATTGTATTTATTCCAGTCATAATAAAAGGGATAAAAAATAGGTCAGTTTATTTCTGTCAGGTTTGCCTCGGAATTCCAGTTCCTTTCTTGGACCTTGAGTGATTGAGATTGTTTTCCTGTGATGAAAATCTAACAAATAGATTCTTGGGAAGTATGGTAGCTTACAGTTAACGTGTGGATTGAACCTCACTAATCTCCTAGAAATAGACAGCTGGCGTGAGAGAGTCCTGACCCAGAATAAGAAGTTGATTTGTTTAGAATTTATAATTAGCATAAGGATTGGAACTGGACTATAAGTGATTGGTGGTGGAGTGCAGTTGGCGTATGATCCAGAACCTAGTGTGTACGTGTGTCCATCATCATACTAAGAAAGTTGGGGGTAAGAAAAACTAATACCCAAGATGATACAGGATACTGAAGATACTTGATACTTGGGGACTACAGCCTACTCAGCTTAAAAGTATGCTGCATAGAAGCAGCAGCTAGTGGGGCCTCAAACCAAGTGGGAATGTATGTCATCACAGCGAATGGAACAAAATGGCTGAGGCTTCACTTCTCTCATGGACTGAGCTCAAGCTGGTTGCGGAAGAGGAAGATCTTGATGGTGTATATAACCCAAGCCATCCATCAGGCTTGGTAAGCACTGGGACAGATGAACTGGATACCACAAGTGGGAACACCCCCCCATGACTATGATGGTGAGCTCCAGCAACTCACGGTAGTCATCCCACAGCTGTGCCTCCTGGAGTTGGCACTTACAGAAGCCAATGATGTCATCAGCCCCAGAGTCATCTTTCATCAGTTTGAAGTCATTCAAGTCAAAAAAAATCCACCTCTGCTTGAACCTCTTGAAAAGGGGGATGTCTGGACAGAGAAAGGCCTGAAGCAGAGAGTGAAGACTTGCTCAGCCACAATTTCCAGCATGTGGTGATGGCAGGCAAGATGGAGGTGGTTAACATTGCGCCTTTGCTGGATGAATATGCAATAGGGTGTTCCACTTTTATCAAGTTGTGAATGTCACTACACTTTGCTCTTCCCCATACACCTTATGATCTGCAAAGCATATGTATCAAATTTGAAGCAAATTTACCACCATTTAGAGGTTGCACACTTATGTCACCTCTGATACCTTAGCCCTTTGTAACCAAATCTTGAGAACGTCCCAACTTCCAACATATTGTAATGTTTTCTTTTCTTTCACAGGTGCAAAAAGTGTTGAAAATGGAAAGAAAGATGATCTGGCTGATTGAAAAGACTCCAGTCAAAGAACTCTTAGGAGCAAGCTTGCCATCCCGGGAGCAAGTCCTCCTCTGCTTTATGTACCATCACCTGAAGCTGAAGGAAACAATCCCCTTGCCATCAAGTCTATGAGTATCAAGCTTCAAGAAGTTTGGAAGAAGGTGAATATCCCCATGAAGACAGAGAAGAACATTAGAGCTGCTACACTAAAGCTGTACAAAGAGTATCAAAACTTGAAGAAGGAGAAGTTGAGAGAGATGGACAAAGCCATTATGAAGCGTCAGGTGTGGAAGGGAGACCTTGCTGACCTTTTTGACATCGCTTATAAAGGTGTGATGAGCATGAGTTCAGTTCCGGAGGAGGACAGAAAACACACCATGGCTGTCAAATGGAAAGAAGCAGCAGCTAAGAAACGTGAACTTTGAAAATGAAAGCATGCTGAAGAAGCTGAAAAGATCTCTGAGAAAATGAAGCTGGATAGCAACATCCTCTAGCTCAATGGCGACAACAGATGATGATGAAGATTTTGCTGCTCCATTGGCCTCTAAGTCACCTCGTCATTCCAAGAACACACTTGATCCAACACTTGTGGCTACTTGGGATAGAGAACAACACTCTATTCAACAAGCAAGCACTTCCTTCATTGCAACTGCTAAAAGTCTCGGACAAGATGTATCGCAGATTATTTCGCCATCAACTGTTCATTGAGCACATGCCAAGTATCAAGAGAAAATGGCCAAACAACTTGAGGAGTCGATCTTCAAAGATCTACCTCTCTTAGTTCTGCACTGGGACAACAAGCTACTATCCCAAGCTGCTGGTGGAAGCTCTAGAAGCTTGGAAGACAGAGTAGCTGTTGTGGTAACAAGGAAGGAGTTCGGGCATCTTCTTGGAGTGCCTGTTGCCCAGGATGGTACTGGTGAACAAATGGCTTGAGCCATCATCCAGGAGCTGCAACGATTTGGAATTCAGGACCACATCATTGGCCTCTCGTTTGACACTATAGCGTCCAATACCAGACAAGGGGCATGTATGAGGACTGAACAATTCCTTGGTCAGTTGCTCCTGTAGTTGCCTTGCCATCACCACATTTATGAGCTCATTTTGAAGGTTTTCATAAGTCCCTGGGGCCGACAAGTGGTCCTAAAATCCTGTTGTTTCGATGATTTCAGCAGCGTTGGGACTTTATTAACAAAAATTGTTTCAAAACCATGATCGTTGAAGAAGAGCCAGCCACTAGGTACTTGGAAGATGAACAAATCAGGATGGTGAGTTATCTTCGTGGAGTCATTGAAAGTTCATGTCACCCGAGAGAAGATTATGAGGAATTCCTCAAGCTGTCGCTCCTTTTCCTTGGAGGCTGGGGTGGAGCAGAGTTCTCCTTCAGGACTCCAGGAGCCCATCATCAAGCCAGGTGGATGGCAAAAGCTATCTATGTGCTGAAAATGGTTTTCTTCTGGGAGCAACTGGAACTCACCAACCAAGAGGTGAAGGGATTGCACAACATGGCCCTTTTTACGCATTTCATTTATGTCCAGTTCTGGCACAAGGCAGTGGTCAGTAGGTGGGCCCCAAAAAATGACCTAGACATGATTCAATTGTTGATTTCATATCCGAACAAGGACCTGGGCTAGGCTGCCTTGAGAGTTGCCAAAAGGCATCTATGGTATCTCTCAGAGACTCTAGTCAGCTTGGCTTTCCTTGAATGAATATTGCCAAATGAGAAAGAAAAGATGTTCCAGGCCTTGAACAAACCTGCATTGAGGAAGGAACTCAAATGACTAGAGTGGAAAAACCTGACTTTTGAAGGCAAGGATCTGAGCAACTTCGTCACTCAAAGGACGAAAATATTCTTCAACAACTTCGGCATCAGGGATGTCGACAACATAGCTCTAGGAATACACCAAAAATGATGGCTTGAGAGTCAGTCAACACGCTGAAAATTGTGAATGACACAGCGGAGAGGGGAATTGCATTAATCAAGCAATTCAATGAATCAGTCAAGGATGAGAAGCAAAAACAATTCTTGTTGTGGATTGTTGAACATCATCAAAAGGAGGTGCTGAAAAGAACAAAGGCGGGAATGTCCTTATACCAATTCAAAAATTGATTTGGATTTTCTGATTTTAATACGTTTTTTATTTTCTGTACTTCCAAGGTTGAATTCTTTTGTAACACTGAAGAAAATTTTGTATTATTAAATTGTATTGTATTGTGTAATGTGTATTGATTTGAATTTTCCAATTTTATTATTAGAGTTTTTCATTTTCTGTGGTTCCAAGGGAGAATTTTTTCATAACACTGAAGAAAATTGTTTATTATAAAAGGTTCAAATGTGTGCAACCCCTAAATATCACTTAATTGTTTTCAAAATTGGTGCACATCTTTCTTACATGAAAAGGAATAAAAGCACAAGCAAAGTAGAGGAAAATATTGACCTAGTTGATATTTTCCTCTGTATGAGAGAAATGCCCTAATGTGCAAGCTCCTCTACAAACTCCTGTGTTGCTTGCTGTTGTATCAAAGGACATGCCTCTAACATGATCTGAAATACCTGACTCATCTAGAGCCTCACTGGTGCCATTCGCTATGGCTTCACCCATATCAGAAGGTAGTTTGGGCATGCATAGCAGCTTCAACACTCCTTCACCAGAAACAAGAATCAGAAGATGCTCAGCAGCATCACCACCAGTGAGATCTGGAATGATCTTGCCATCCAAGTGGATAATGAGAGGCACAGTTGCGTTAAAGGACTCCTTCAAGACCTCAGCTGTCTCCTGACAACTTCATGCAGACTTGGAGGATATTCTGCTGGTTCAGGGACACTGTCAATGGGTCTCTTCCATGCATAGCAGCGGCAGCCATCAGGATGTATGCAGCATTGCAATCAGTGGTCTTGGTTCAATCCAATGCTGTGGCTATCGCTGGAGTCAACAGGGTTCCAGAGGCTCATCATTGCTTCAGAGGTGCTGCCATGGAGGTAGAAGGACCCACTGCTGTAGAGTCCTCATCACTCACCATCTCATGGGTGCTGCTACTGGAAGAGCTCTCCAGCTCCACCACATTGGTTTCTTCTTGGTGGTGTTTCATGTCCTGTTCCTGATGTGCTGTCTCAGCGCAGCTTTGGTTCAACTTCCAGGACTCCTCTTCCACTGGCTTCTTATCCACTCCCTCTGCACCATCAAGAACTCCTTGTCCTCTTCATTTTTGATCAAGTTGTTGGCATTGGCAATGTCAGAGTGTTCCTCCAATTTCTGTTCTGAAGGAAAGCCTCCCTCTTCCTTTTTTCTACCTCTGACTTATTACTCTTCATCTTTCCAAGACCCCACCACTCTTCATACAGACCCTTGATCTTTGGGATGATGTTTGTTTGTCATGGTCAGAATCCTGGCCCTCCCAAAAGTTCCCCAAACAGTCATTGCAGCCTCATAGTGGGATATTTTCTCCTTTCAGAGCTGGTGGAACAGGCACTGGAGTACTTCTCCCAAAGAAGGAAGCTTCCCTCCAATCCATTCCTTTCTTGGCTGGCCAACTAACCACACCTCAGTAGACATCCTTGTCAGTGCCATTCTTGAGATTCACCCGAGGAAGAAGGAACACTCCATTAACACACAAAACAGCAGCAACCAAGAGATAATATTAGAGATACAATGTTCTGAACCCAAATGTGCAGGAGGAGACAAACAAACACTGAAGTGCAAATACTTTCTCTTGTCAATAAGTGATGAAGGTCATTGAAGGTCGTTGAATTTTCCCCCTTATGGGGGAAACATTGAGATAATATGGCAGATAATATAAGCCAATTGAGCTAAAATTTTGCTTACAGCACTTTTTTAAGACTAGTAACAATATTCCGGGGTAGCCCCACTTTGAATTTTGAAAGTTCAAAAGTAAGGACCACCCTAATGTGGCACCAGTAAATATTCTCCAATTCCTATTAAATTTTGTCTGCAACCATTTTTCAATATTTCTAACAAAATCTAGGGGTAGCACAGTTAAATTTCATAACTTGAATTTTCTCCTATATAGCTGAGGACCACCCTACTACATAATGACTGATTTTTCATCAAAATATGTAATTAAAAGTATATATGATGAATATGAAAGTATTTATGATAGAAATGTAGGCCTTGCAATACAATCTGTACACTTTGTTTAGGTTAAGTACATAACAGTACCATAGGCTTAGAACTAAGTGGCCAATCTTTGCTGTCCTCGGCTTACATACTAACTTTTATATTACATGTATCTTGCAATCTTACAAAGCTATGTATACATTAATCCTTAGTTGGCCTGTAGAAGAAGCCTTACTCAGCATAAACTCTTCATTAATTCCTTTTTATTGAAAGAATATTTAATTCTTACACCACCTTTAAGAGTTAGCATGCTCATCATGTGCACTATGTTTTCATGTTGTATATATAGCATGAATCTTTTTTCATTGGAAAGCTATAACTTGGGGCAATAGTGTAGAAGATTGTAATAAATTAACTAGATAATCATTGTATTCTTCCAAGTAGTCTTCAACAATCGCTAACCATAAATTATCATCATATATACATATGCAACATAATTGCCAGTTGTTAAAACCTCAAAATCAACTTTCCAATCAAGCTCAAATTTTCCCCCTTCCTTCACTATTTCTTGGACAACATTAGCTTCATCATTAGATCTTTCATACATTTTGATTTGGGTGTTACTAATTGGAACAAAATGGTGAAATCTTTGTATACCTTCAATTATTTCAGACAGCTTAAATCTTTCTTCTAATTTAAGTTTATCTTTCTCCATCTCAATGGATTCTACAAAGAACTTCATCTTATCACTGAGATTCTTCTGACAAAACTCAAACACAGCTTTAGTAGTTAAAATCTGGCTAGTCACAGTTCTTTGAAGGCTTGCTCTTGCCACAGCTTGCTTGCTTGATTTACCATCACACAGGCATCTTTTCTATGAGCTGTGGAAAGTAAGTTCCATTCAGCTTTTAATCCAAAGTCTTCTTCATAGTAGCCCAAGTTGCTAAAATTAAATAAATTCTTTTATTATCCAGCACAACCATTAGTAAAATAATTCACCTTTTTTAAGTCTGGGAACAACATTTTTAGATAAGGAAATAGCTTTGACAGGAAAGTATGAACCATAGCTGTAGAATGCTTAGTTGAGTCAGACAAAAAGCAAAAAAACTGATGTTTTATCTGGTCATTTAAACTTGACTTCTAGTACATAACAAATGGATGAAGAGTGCACCAAGAGTTGTGTCCCAATGGAGACCTTGAGCAGTATCTTGGACTAAAAAGGAATAGTTTTCAGAAAAATTTCCAACTAATACTGACTCGTCTAACTTTAAAGATCCTTTCATATCTTGAAAATACTTGGTTTGTTCATGGTGTCAAGTTAATTTGTATATATTAGAACTTCACGAGTTTAGGTAGTCAGATAAACTCTGTCTTTTCCACCATTGTACATCTATCTGTGCTTACCCAAACTTTATACTGAATTTCATCCCCACAAGTTAAGGCTTAATACCATTTTCACCATCACAATTTTGGCATTTATGCATCATGCACTTTGTATCTTCCATGCTGCAGACTACATATTCCATTAAATCTTTATATGTTAGTCCATGCTCTCCTAAGGCAGCCAGTTGTAATTTAGGGTTTTGATGGCATGTACATATGCGTACAGAATGTGTTCCACTTCCACCTACTAATATACAGTATGGAGAGGCCTAAGGTTAACAAAACTAGAAAATCCTATTTTGGGATTATCCTGGTTCTTCCTATAAAGTTCAAATAATTCTTTCAAGTTTCCCAATAGAAGCCTTTTTTTTTGTTGTATTTTTTCACCATTTACGTCTCTAATTTTAATAAAATCCTTCTTACCTGGACATATCCTACTTACTTTGATGAACATCTAATTCATAGAACTTTTTACTTTCTCCTTGTCTTTTTCCATTATTACTTTCCCTTTGCTCATAATTTGGTACTTTTGGGAGAATACCAAATTGTTTCTTCAATTCTCTGCTTTCCTTTACCATTCTATTTGAGGCTCTGAATAATTCCTCTGTCTCTTTAATTGTGAAGGGGGATAACGAGAGAATTTACAACTTTTCAGAATACTTTGATGTTTTATGATGTCACTAATTCTCCCATCATCTGTTCATACCTGTAAATAATGAAATGTGCACTGTAAATAGCTGGAGTACTATACCATAAATGAAGTTGGCCAAACATTCACTGCATACTAAAATGTTTTCATAAGGAGTATCTGGCTCCATCATCATATCAGTTTGGTAAATGGCTTTTAGCTTTCTTTTGACACCAGTAATAACTCCTTGAAATTTTGATGAACCCTTTGATTCCCTTTGTTTTTTTCTTAAGCCTTCTGAAATTTGAATCTATTATTACTAATTACAAGCCTAAAAACTGTGTATGAACGATTGTAAACACATCTAAGTCCCGTTTTTATATACACAAGCATTAACAAAAAAGAAAAAGTATAACAAACAACAAAGCCTAGGTTGGATCTTACTTGTTTTAGCAGGTGTTTCTCCAATCAAAGGAAGAATGTCTTTCATATGAAGTGCTGCTGTTTCAGGATTATTACTTACTGAGGATTCATTTGAATTGCTATCTTCAGCAGGGTTGGCAAAAACCCAGCAAAAACCAGTTGGGTTTTTGCCAACCCTGATCTTCAGAGTGACTTGATGATACCTCTTTCAAGATTCCTTGAGTTTGTGTTCCTTTTGTCTCCCCTGCCTGAAGACTCAAAATCAAGTCTAGATTGCTCGATATATAATTCATGTAATCACTGCATAAAAGGACTCTCTTCTCTGAGTATGATGATGAGAGATTTTAACCCTGTAAATACTCTTTTTATGCCTCTTTAAAGGATCTTGGCAAAAACTTGATTTATTTACCATGGTTGTTGTTGGTTAGCCAATCAGCCCACCCTGATCAAGCAAGCCAGCAGCATGCAGGTAACCAATCACCCTCTCTGGAGTGGACCAGAGGTTCAGCGCACTAGTGATGATGTGTTGTTCTATGATGTGCTAGTGTGGTACAGTCTGTCATAACTAGTGTTGCAACCCAAAAAAAACAAGGAGGTTTTTTTATAAAAAAAACACCAACAAAAAAACAACTTTTTTTTCGTTTTTTATATTAGCTAATTCTGTTGTGTATATATACTGAAGTCTTCTGGGATAAACGATGGATCTTTGAAGTTGTTGAAGCCGGTTTCTGATGCTATCACTGCAGTAGAAGGGGACAACAAATACCTCTCTATTGTACCAAAGATATTTAATGACCTTCAACAATCCTTCGAGAAGAATCTCTCCTCGAGACCAATTCTGAAGAGCAAAGATTGTTTTAAGGGAATTATTCCTAAACGGAGAAAGTTTCTTCTTAGAAGTATCCACCTGGCAGCAAATCTTCTTGATCCTCGCTACAAAGGATGCCACATCTCTGGAGAAGAAGTAAGTTGTTGATTTTACAACTAGCACCGAATATTGATTTATGTTCTTATTTTGCAGACATTCATTATCTATTATTTGATATTATTTTATATTTAATGTGTTACAAATTGTATTTCAGGTGGATGCCATGGAAGTCATACAAGAGATATCTGTAGCTGTTCCATCTGTGGATGATAGCAAGACATTGGGAGAGTTAGCTGACTACCGATCAAAAGAGAATATCTTTGCAAAGCCTTTTGTCTGGAAGGCAGCTGCACAGGCGAATCCAACAAGCTGGTGGAATGGAATTTGTGGTTCGACCCAGCTCTCCAAGGTTGCAGCAAATATTCTCAACCTGCCCCCAACTAGTGCAGCTGTGGAACGCTCTTTCAGTCGCCACTCATGGATCCACTCAGTCAAACGGAACCGACTGACAACTGATAGAGCATCTAAGCTAGTTTTCATCGCTCATAACCATGCTTTGGGTGATCACAATGAACCACAAGACCATGAATCTGAAGCAGGTGCTCAGCAGAAGCAAAACATGTCCCAGACAACTCTCCAAGCACAAGAATGGCCATCATCAAGCAGAGAGTATGATCATGAAGGGAATGAAATGTTCTATTCAGAGTCTGAAGCAGAGTCTGAAAACTCAATGTATGATGAATGACTCTCTATGACTCCTCAAATGATGAATGATGATGAAAAAAATATTGAAAGTGTATTTTTTTTAGTTAATTAATATAAATTTACAATGGATTTTATAATTGGGCTTGTGTCTGGAGTCTTTTTAGGGGCAGTGTCAACCTTTATTAAAAGGAAAAATAATGAAAAATGGATTTAAACCTTTTTTGTTTTCGTTACTCCTTGAAATCAATGTTACAATGAGAACAACATACGTGTACTTTTGTTTCAAAATAAAGAAGGGATAATATCTATATACCAATTTTATAAAAAAAACAAAAAAAAACTATAAAAAACATAAAAAACACGATTTAAAAAAAACTTTTTTTTGCAATACGTCATAACATGTTCAATTGTTTGTGGTGTGTCTTGGCACAGGTGGCAGGTGTCATCTGTGGAGTTGTCTAGTCTGTATTTATCAGGTCATCCCATAAGTAATGTCGTTTTTTAGATCGGAATTTGAAGGACAAAAAAAAAACTTAAACTTTTTAATGTAGTATATATTTTCCATCGGAATCAATGACACTCTGCCAATGTCCTACAAGCTTTTCAATGCCATGTTTATAAAATTCAGGCGGTTTTGAGGCAAAAAATGCACAAAGACTGGTGTGCAGGTCATCTAAAGAAGTATACTGTTTCTTGTCAAGATAGTTTTGCAGACTCCTGAAGAGATTATAATCTGAAGGCACAAGGTCTGGAGAATATGGAAGTTTTTCCCACCCAAGTTCCTCAATTTTTGCAGAAATGATTCGAGCAGTATGAGGACGTACGTTGTCGTGGTGGAACACGATTCCTTTCCAATTAACCAAAAAAGGTCTCTTTTCTTTTAGTGCAGTGTTCAATCCATCCAGTTGTTGACAGTAGACTTGAGCGGTGATTGATTGGTTGTGTGGTAAGGTTTCAAAGTGTATTACACCACCTTTATCCCACCAAACACTAAGCAACACCTTCCGAGGGTGAAGATTTGGTTTTGGCTGTGGTGTTGCTGGTTCTCCGGCACAAACCCACTGTCGATGGTACTTAACATTCTGGTACAGTATCCACTTTTCATCACCAGTCACTAAATGGTGCAAAAACAGATCTTGGAGTTCACGGGAATGAAGAGCTGTGCCAATGTTTACCAGCACCCTCAGATTGTCGACCGACAATTCATGTGGCACCCATTTTCCTAACTTAGGCGCTTTCCCGAGTTGTTGCAAATGTCGATGGATGGTGGATGGGGATGAATTGAGTTTCTGGGCCAATTCTTCGACAGATGTTGAACAGTCTTCTTCAAGTGCGGCTAACAGCATGTCATCATCAAACTCAGCAGGGCGTCCAGAGCATGCTGCATCTGTCAAACAGCAGTCACCATTCCTAAACTTTTGAAATCATCTTTGACATTTCCTCACAGGCAGAATATCATTGCCATAAACATCCTGAATGTTTCGCATTGCTTCAGTAGCACTATTCCCTTTTTTGAACTTGTAAAGCATTATATGCCTGATATGCTCTTCTGATACCGCCATATTTATGAGGGGTTCACATAAAGCAAAACACACATCTTCACTGGTCAAGGTCTGTAAAGTATGTAGCGAAACATGATAGATCTCCTCTTACATATGACCTTCGGAAAATTTATGCTTAAACCGAGTAGGACTAGTTTAAACTTAATCTATCATAAAAAATGACATTACTTGTGGGATGACCTGATATATGTCTGTAATTTGGGGTGCTGTTCACATCAGAACTGTGCTAAGTTAACTCAATCCGATCCAATCTGCTCAGGCTGGTCTCTAACATGTCAATGGGTGGTGGCTTCACACCTAGGACTGCATTCGGACTGAGTCATGTCAGTGCTTCGTGGGTTAGGTGTGTGTGTGTGTGTGTGTGTGTGTGTGTGTGTGTGTGTGTGTGTGTGTGTGTGTGTGATTTTCTGTACTGTGTTTAAAATATGGTTTAAAATATTGAATTTATCAATTTATCACTTCTAATATTTGATAGCTAATTGTTATTACAGTATTCTACAAATTTATACTTTTCTATTTTGCTTGTAAGGGGAACAAAAACCATTATTCACATTTTGTTTTACTCAGGTTTATTAACAGAAAACTGCAGAGATGGTAGGAAAAAAAAAATAAATAAAATAAAAGGTTCAAACTTTCAAAAATATTCTACCTTTATACGTTCTATATACCAATACTTTATTATTGGTCTATGCAGGAAAGTGATTTGTCTTTAATTTTAGTTTTATAAATTTTTTGGTGAGGTGGTCTGCTAAAGGTCAAAATTTGACCTTAAATAAAGGTCATGTGACCAAATTTTTATTTATTACTCTACAAATGAAACATACATATTTGGAATCCTCAGCCTCTCCTGATTTCAAGATATGTAAGTTGAGTGAAATATTCTAAAAACTAGTTAAGATATTTGACCTTAAAAAAAGGAGGGTCATGAGGAACCTGAATTTGACCCGACCTATACTATATCTCAAAAACTATTGGATGAACCAACCTAAGATTTGGAATTTCCTTTTCTCTGGCCAAAACTACAGTACCCTATGTACCAAATTTCAGTTAATTCCCTTGGGGTAGGGTGTTTGTCTCTGGGTCACTTGTCCTGGAACTTCCCTATAACCAATTTAGCACAATCTTGTATTTTATTCTCATTCTCAAAAATTGTGTGTACTGTTGTTGGAGGAAGATTCATTGCAGCAGTAATTTTGGTTCCATGCTGTCCTGACTAAAAGCATCTTAGTTTTGTCTCCAATATAAGGACACATTTAGATTTCACACCCTTTTTAGAAGCCATACTTAAATCACTGTTAAATTATGCCCTATTTATTTATTTATTAACTTATACTATTTTTTCATAATAATAAAATTGTACAGGTAGCTAGGTCTCATTATATGTGGTACCACTTTACAAAGAATTGCTATAACATGCTAAATTATTTAGGGAACAAATTCATTTCACACACTATATAAACTGATATTACACACACCACCCACAACCTCCACATGAATGAACAACCTCCTATGCCCAGTAAGCTGATTTCAGGCCCTTCCTTAGGCAAGTACAACACAATATTAATTAGGATTAAATATTATTTTAGAAGTTATTTATTATGTTGAATTGACTCTGAGTATTATGATGCATGTTTATTACTATTTGACTGTTTTTATGGTTAAAATGACTTATTATAATGTTTCCTGGGTGGCTACACACCACTCAGGAACATAACATGCATTTATAACATGGGGCCTACGGAAAATAAGGATTAATTTTATGCAGAATCATGCCATGCACCATTTTCCAGGAATGTAACCCACACATAAAACAAGACCACCCGTAAATTAATGCTAATTTCACTTGAATGTAATGTAATGTAAAATTAATGCTGACTTCACTCAAACAGTTTCACAGTGTTCAGACTGTCTTAATGCATGCAGCTCCAGCAAAAAGGCCTGTTAGTTTAACCAGGGATGTGAAGTCGGTGATAAAATTTGCCGACTCCAACTCCAGAAATCTGACTTGTATAATTACGACTCTGACTCTGATATTTGCCATTTCCCCATTCAGATTAGCAAAAGCCAGGGTTGAAAAAAATGTTAGAGGGAGAGAATTCTTTACAACCATTTCAATTATGCATGCTTTAAATTTGTCTGCTGCCATGGTCACTGTGACTTTTTCACTCATAAAATATTTTGTGACAGTAGTTTGATGAGAACTTGTGCTTGAATTGTCATCAGCCTTCTTCTTTCTTTCATCATCCTTTTCATTCACAATTTTGTAATCCTTTGGATGATGCGGTTGAAGGTGGCATTTTAGATTTCCTGCTCTTATTGGAGCATTGGATCCTTCACCTGAGAAGGCACTAATTTTGGCATCACATTTTTTCCTGATCATCAGTGCCCTTTTGGCACTGACATACGTAATATTTTCCATCAGCAGTGAGTGAAAAATATTAAAAAACAGCAGATTTATACTTTTGATGTGACATTACGCTATCATTACTTATCAAATTGAAATCTAAAAATCTGAAAAAGATTTAGGGTTGCTAGTACAAAATTTTTAAATTTCCTTATTATTAATTATGTTAATTAATTAATTATAATCCTTATTAATTATAAGAAACTATATATATTATTTATATTTATATATTATACAGTATGTTATTTATATATTATCTTATATATTAAAACATTAGGGTAAATCTATTTTACTCATAAAATTGAGCTAGGCCTAGGCTGCTATGGTTATAGTTGAAGGATTTGCACCGACTCCGACTCCACTCAAAATTGACTGACTCCACAGCATTGAGTTTAACGTCATTGGTAGGAAAGATATGAGAAAGAATTATAAAGAATAATATTCAAGATCATTTGGATACTTTTGATCTTATTTCAAGTTCACAACATGGATTTAGATCAAGGTCTTGTTTGTCTAATCCAGTGATGCACAAACCCTGGCCCGCGGGCCAAATGTGTCCCCCACGGGTCTTTTCAATTCAATGAAAAAGTTAGAATATAAGTGTGACCCAATTTATGACTTAGATGGAAAGTAAGTAGGCTAATACATTTAGTTATTTTCTTCGCTTAGCCCTCACATCAAAAAAGTTTGTGCACCACTGGTCTAATCTCTTAGACTTTTTTAGAGTTTGTAACTGATCAGGTAGATAATGGAAATGATGTAGATGTTATCTATTTGGATTTTAGTAAAGTACAGTATTTGATAAGGTTCCACATAGGAGACTTCCATATAAATTAAAAGCTCATGGGATATTGGGGTCAGTTATAAATTGGGTAGAAAAATGGTTGGAAGACAGAGAACAGAGTAATTCTAAATGGTCATGAATCTGGGTGGCAGAAAGTGAAAAGTCAGGTATCACAGGGATCAGTTTTAGGTCCATTACTTATTTTATATCTTAATGACTTAGAGAAGGGAGTAGGTAGTAAAATCTCTAAATTTGCAGATGATACAAACGTAGTTGCCCCAGTTACAAATACAGAAAATTCTTATAAACTGCAAGGAAATATTGGTATTTAGTTGCTTGGGCTAGTAAATGGCAAATGGAATTCAATGTTCAAAAATGCAAAGTCATCCATTTTGGTAGAAATAATGAAAACTTTAGTGATAAGATGCAAGGGAACTGGTTAGAGCATAGGTTCCCAACCAGTGGGCCGCAACTAGTATTTGTAATGCTTCAAAATAAGTCAGATATACAGTAGACCCTCACATTAATGTATACTTTGGGGGTGTGTGTGGTCGCTAAAGTGAAATTTCCGCTAAAGTGAAGTATAGAAAACCCCCACTTTAACATACTGGGGAACGTTAAAGTGAAGTACAGATAACCCCCACTTTACCAGACTATGGGATGTTAAAGTGGGGTTTTCCATAACCAAAATACTTCAGTACAGTTACACATGTATGTATAGCTCTTGAATCTCCACATTCAACACATAACGTGAAAATGCATGAAAATACAACAGGAAACAACTGACTGCAGCCTCATCCAAGGGCTGGTTCCAATAATATTCTGGTGGCATCACCTTCACTTTAACGACTCAGAGTCCGCTAAAGTGAAGTTCAGTGATGCTAACAGACTTTTTTAGTGGAAATCTTCACTTTAACAACCTGTATTACATTAAACTGAATGTTAATGACCAGACAGTGATTTAGTCCATCCAAGTGAAGTTTCCACTCATGTGAAGGTTGTTAATGCGGGGGATTTCTGTATTACAAAAAAAAATATATATATAGGTATATATATATATGGCCACGAACATTTATGACCATCAAAAATGGGCCACCATAGTAAAAAGGTTGGGAACCACTGGGTTAGAGGATGTTAGACAGGAAAAAGATCTTGGCATTATAGTTAGTAGGGATCTAAAAAATTTTTAGTAGGGCATGGAGGGCAGAAATAAAGCAAATGTTACGTATTATTAACAGGAATGTTAATTACAAGAGTAAGGAAGTCATCTGTAAACTATATAATTCTTATGTTAGGCCTCACTTAGAATACTGCATTCAAGCTTGGTCCCCTCACCTTAGACGTGATATTGACATGCTTGAAGGTGTGCAATGTAGGGCAACCAAGCTTATCCCTAACCTAAGAAGATTGGAATACAAGGAAAGATTAAAGGAATTAGGTATGTTTAGTAGGTTGTAGGAGGGGAGATATGATACAGATATTCAAAATGCTTTCTGGGTTGGACAATTTAGATGTACATAACTTTTTCTCTCAAGAGACTGATGGAATAATTCATGGGCATAAGAAAATTAGAAAACAGCTTTGTAGACTTGATCTACGAAAATACTTTTTCAGTCATAGATTAGTAGACTTTTGGAATGACTTGCCATATGATGTGGTAAACAGTAGCTTGTTAGTTAATTTTAAGAAAAATTTGGATATTTTCATGAATGAGGGAGTGTGTTTGTAGATTGTAATTACTGTATATTTTTAGCTTAAGTTTGTAAGCTAGTTTGATAGTAGTAAATAGTTGCACATTAGTTCATAGGCTATTCTAAGGAAATTTAAAAAATACACACGTGTGAAAAAAAAAAAGTCAAACTTTCAAAATTAGAAGTGAAGTATATTCAAAGTTAGAAGTGAAGTATATTCAAAATTAGAAGTGAAGTATATTCAAAATTAGAAGATAATTTTTTTAGTACTCTTTTTTTCAATATCTGACACTTCTAAAAACATTGATCCATACCATCATTCAGTCTTGTGCTTTGTTGCTTCTACATCTCTTCTTACTTTGTCATACAATCATAGTAACACAGCACTTTTTGGATCAAAGTGTGACACAACTGGCATGTTATGCCTAACATACAGATAGTTCATGAGCACATCTGAAGACAGCTGTGAATGATCAGCTGTTTTGAGAACATTATAAGACTTATGATTCTTTCCACATCTGCTGAATGCGGTTTTGCTGCAACAATCCAATCAACACATTAAATTCTTGATTTTCTAACTGCAGAAGTCTTTTCATCAGATTTGAAGTTCCAATACTTGAAACACTGGGTAATGCACATGCATCTCTATACTGTAGTGTAAATGTTGCTAAGTCAAGATCTGGAATAATGGAAGCATGGCATTCATTCGATTGTAAGTCAGTCACTGAGGAATCTAAACTTCTCAAGGGGCTCAGCAACTTTAAACAATCAGAATCAAAAGCATATCTTTCTTTTAGGAAGTTTATCAAGGAATCAATAATTTCACATCATACAGCTTTGAAATCGTGTGTTGCTGTCATAACTAATTGATAGCTCACTCTGCTCTCTTTGTCAGTCAGCTGGATGCCAAAGAATGTCAAGATGTCCTCATCTAAGTTTTCTTCAAAAGAACTTTCCCATCCACCAAGAAGCGATTGACTCTTCAATGCATCTAGATTGTCCAGGAGATTCTGTACTTTGTTATCCCAATTAAAATAAGTGCATTTATTGTCTTGCAGGGACTTTTGAAATCTTGAATATAGAAACAAAATGTCCGCAACTATGCACATTGTGCTCAACTTTTTCAGATCAGTAAGATTCTTCAGATGACCCTGAGCAGAAGGCAGAAGCATCTTCCAACTGCTCTAAATATGCTATGATTGATCTGTATGATGATAGAATACTGCTGAAAAGATTGTAAGAGAATTCTGTCCAACAAACTTTAAAATATTTTGGAATATGATGTACTATTAAATTCTTTTCTTTTCCAACCTTTTCCAGTTCTTTGGTGTGAACTGCTGATGTATGAAAAAATGTTGAGAGACCACTGCCATCTTGTATCAACATATTCACTTCCTTCAGTTTTAGAGACTTTGCCAAAGGCCAGATCTGAACAATGAACTCTGCACCAAATTTTGATTAGTGATATAGGGTTAAATTTAATAATGCACAAATTTAATAATACACAAAATAATTTTTAAAAATACACAAAAAAAATTAATAATGCACATTTTGTGTATTAATACATGCTAAAATAACCTATGCATGAGTTAGCTGAATTGAGATTGATGTTTTGCAGGATTCTATTATTATTAGCTCATGGTTTGGATAACCTCAATAGGCCCCAGTGGCTTCATGTTTTCCAAATGTAATGTAATTAACAACTGCTCCCAATTATGGTTTTCCCCACAAACAGAATGAATTGCAAAAAATTGAGGGCCTACAAAGAATCTTCACTTCATACATTAAACAACCTGATGAGCAACAGATAGGTAAAAATAATTTAAACTACTGGGATATGCTCAGAGACCTTGGTCTTCATTCCATAGAAAGGAGGTTTGAGAGATAGCTACTTTCTGATCTATACCTGGAAAATTCTAGAAGGGCTTCTAGTTGCCCCTAATACCAAACCAATTGTACCCACAACAAGAACTAGCAGAATGTATCAAAACCATCACCTCCCACCAAACAGCCTGAAAAGGATTCAAACTCTTCAGTATAATAGTACCTATCTCTAGGCAGGGTTCTCACCTGTTGAACTCCTTGCCTCAGTACCTTAGAGATACAAGTGTAGTCCCTGTGGATATTTTTAAAAAACATTTGGACATGTTTTTAGCCAACATACTTGACCAATCAACAGTGCTCGGGTATTCCTCTACCAGACCAGCCCTCACAAATTTGATAGTGGATCAAATCCTATGGCATGAGCATGAAAAAAGAAGAGTGGCAACTATATCATGGCCCCACCTCAGATGGAATTGAGCAGACTTCATGGGAGCAGTGCACCTTTGAGGCAGAAGCACTTCAAGGTAAATTTATATTATACAAAGTGGCTATGGAACCTGCACACAGGTTCTGCAGCTTACAGGCTACAGAACCTGCATGGAGGTTCCAGAGCCCATATACATGCAATAGCTACAGAACCTACAGACTCTAGCAAGGATTTCAAACTGTATGGACTGTTAGAATCATGCCGAAAGATTTTTAGCTTATGAAATAGGTTCATACTATTATCTATAATATATTGTAATCACAACAATTCTAACAAATAACATGCCCAACAGGGCATGAAAACAGTGATATTGGCAACTGTTAAATGGGGAATCCTCTCGCCAAGCGAGTGAATGATTTTATTTTGACTTTGGATTACACTTCTTCCACGAAGTGGCTCCTTGGCCAGCATGCCAGCCAAGGAGCTAAAGATAGGGTCACCAACTACATGGCCAGTATAATATATATATACAGGGTGGGCAGAAAGTAGCTCCCTAATTTAAATTATATATAAATTATGTATAAATTGTGATTGTATTGTTATATTGTTATGGTGTGTTCTCTAAAGTGGTACAATTGTAACGTTCATTTTTTTTTTCATTTCAGATTGAAGGGTAACATGGCTGAGCGTTTAACACTGCAGGAGCGTGCCCAGTTGGCAGCACGGTACTAAGTTTGGCAATCTGTCGTTCGAGTTCAAAGATGGTGGCGGGCCATTCACGGACCACGTGCCCAAGTGGACCCGAAAACAATCAAGAACTGCCACTCGAAGCTCATGACCACGGGGTCTGTGGCAGATGTTTGAAGATGTGGTCGCCCTTCGACATCCAGGGCCCAGGAGACGGTGCAGGCAGTTCAGGAAATGTTCGCACGGAGTCCACGAAAGTCAACTCGCCAGGCAGCTCAGGAAAGTGGACTCTCCCGCTACTCAGTGCGAACTGTGCTGAAGAAGGAGCTGAACTGGCGTGCGTGGAAGCCGCATTACTGCCAATCTCTCTCGGACGAGGACTGCGACATTCGCATGGAGTTCGGGGAAATCATGCTGGCTTGGCATGAAGACTGGCCCCATCTCTTCCGCAACATCCTCTGGAGCGACGAGGCGGTGTTCCACGTTGGAGGCTTTGTCAACCGCCACAATTGCCACTACTGGGCAGGAGAGGATCCCATGGTTACCGCTGAAAAACGGCAGAATCGGTTCAGTGTAACGGTGTGGTGTGGTATGACCTCAGATCAGGTTGTGGGCCCGTTCCTTCTGCGCAACACCATGAATGCTGAGCGGTACCTTGCTATGTTGCGAAACGAGGTCTGGCAGGTTGTCAGCACATGGGAGAACATCGACGATCTGATATTTATGCAAGATGGTGCCCCTCCACACTTCGCTCTTGTTGTCCGTGAGTGGCTGGATGCCCACTTCCCTGGGCGTTGGATGGGTCGTCGTGGTCCACATCAATGGCCAGCCAGGAGCCCCGACTTGACACTGTGCGACTTCTTTCTTTGGGGGTGGGTAAAGGAAGAAGTCTACCGCACCAAACCGAGGACATTGGAAGAACTGGAGGACCGAATTCGGGAAGTCATGTCCTCCATCCCGCCGGAGTTCCTGCTAAAGTCAGTGGACGCCATTCCTGGGCGGCTCCAGAAGCTGGTGGAAAGAGTTGGAGCCCACATTGAATTTTAGAGAAAACCTACCATGTATGCCTACCTTTTCATATTATTTCTTCTGAAATAAATGGATAATATACGTATTTTTTTACCAATCCAAAATAGGGAGCTACTTTCCGCCCACCCTGTATATATATATTATATATATATATATATATATATATATATATATATATATATATATATATAAACACTGTTTTGCTGTTGTGATGGTTACACGTGTTTTGATCAAAGTCCAAATAAAAGTGGTATTACAGTAAAAATCCTGCAGTTAATCACTTTTAAACAGTGCTGATACTGCGAGCTAATTGATAGTGCAGAGTGGTATTTCTTTTTAAAAAGTAAAAACTGCAGCATATATAAAAAAAAAAAGTAAATAAAAATGAAGTGAATTAATCTATACAGCAGAGAATTCTTTCCCTCACTCGGCTTGAGTCAACCCCCACCCAATACCTCCCATAATACCCTTTTTGAGTCAATTTTGTGCACCAGCAGCTACCCTCTATCAGTAACATGGAAATGGTAAATAAATTCCTGCAATGCTGTGGTATCTGTAATGATGCAACAAATGAGATAAAGGTGATGAGGTGCAATCTTTGTCAGCTGCTTTTTGATTATAAATGCCTAGAATGGGGAGATGAAAAAATCTCCCTTATAGCGAATGCGAAGCAACTTAATGAGATAAAAATTCTGTAAAAACTGCATGACCTAAACTCTTTTACAGTATTTAAAACAGAAAGAGACTGAGAAGAAAATGAAAGAGGAAAGTGGGAATAAAGAACAGGGGAAAACAAGAAATGAGGAAAGGCAAACTAGAAAAAATCAAATATCATCACACAATGAGGCTGAAACCATGTAGGTGAAAGAGTATAAACACAACAGATAGTATAAGGGCAACAAAGAACATTAACACAAATAGCACAAACAGGAAAAGTCAAGAGGGCAATCAAGAAAATGGCGTGAAACTGTCTCCCAATAAGGAGCAAAAAACAAAGGCCATGAGTAAATATGGGAAGGAATTATATATATATGCAGATACAGTGGAACCTCAATATACGAACGCATCTCTATTCGAACAAATCGGTATACAAACAACTTTTTCGAGAAAAAATTGTCCTTGTATACGAACCATTCCCTCATATCCGAACCGAAAGAAGCCAGTCAGTTTCTCTCCAGCCAGCATTCCAAACAATAATCTCCCTCCTCCACCCCACCTTCCTCTCCAGCTTCCACTTAGGCCATCATCACTCCTCAGCAAAGGTAAAGTTCAGGTTAAATTTTCATTTATTTGTATAATATTGCATTATTTATTGTTGTTACAGGTTTCATGTATGATTTTATGCATGTACCGTAAGTCTTATTTTACAGGTTTAATTAACCAATATTTTGACTTAAAAATGTTTCGTAAGGGGTAACTTTTGGGGGTCTGGAACGGATTAATCCAATTTACATTATTTCTTATGGGAAAAATTGATTCAATATACGAACAATTCGATATCAGAACAACCCTCAGGAATGGATTAAGTTCGTATATTGAGGTTCCACTGTATTATATAAAAAATAATTGCAGATTTAAAAGAGGACAATGTATATATGAAATGAACATCCCCCAATATGCAATTTCTTCTATAATAATGGTCATTGTAAATTTGGAGACATGCAAATTCTACCACCCAGATATCTGCAGGACTTACGCAAAATATGGAACCTGCAAATATGGGAAAAAATGTTACTATCAACATCTCCCAACAGACTCAAAGGACAAAGTTTAAATGACAATAGGAACACAATAAGCGAACAAAAAAATTTTTTCAACATCACAGACACGATACGGCTACTAAATGTCATCCAACACATGCAGTTGACACAGACAGAAACCCCCGAGCCAAACTGCTTCCAGGCAAGAAACTACTAGAACAAGTAGGTGGAAACAGATCTCTCTCAGAGGATCATAGGGCAACAAAACAAGCGATATTGAAGGAAAATGAACTTAAAATGCACAAGGGGCGATGAAAAACAAAACATAAATATTGTCCTGGCCAATATTCAAGGAATAAGACCAAACCAATCACTTAATAAAGCTTCATACCTGAAAGGATTTATGGACGAAACAAGATGGACATTGAATGCCTCTCAGAAACTCATCTTAAGGATTGCCAAGGAAATTGTGAAAACTGGGAACATTGTATTCATAAGAAAGAGGTAAATATAGAGGGCTTCAACTTACTAAAAGCGGATAAAACAACAAGACATAAAGGTGGCTGTGCTATATATGTACAGGAAGGTCATATGACAGAGATGATGATAAGTAAATCTAACAGCTTTGTGGAACTCCTAGCACTGAAAATAGAAAAACTAAATGTGATACTATAGTCATCTATAGACCTCCAAGCACCCCAACTAAAAAATTCTTGGAGGCCATTGATGACATCAGAAAGCTAATAAAGGCCATAAACCCTTCATCCCCCAATATAATGATCTGCGGAGACTTTAACTTCTCATTTATAAAATACAAAAAGGTAGATAGGAAAATATATATATATACATATATATATATATATAATATATATATATACACAACAGGACAAGGGGAGCACAAGAGAAGACCAGGAACAAGCAAAAATGTTGATGGCTCTCACAAATGAGTTTATGCTGACACAGGATATAAGAGAAAGTACAAAAAAAAATAACTACCTGGATCTGGTATTCACAAATAACATGAACTTGAGTACTGAAATAAAAATAACATGAACCATTATCTCAGACCACAACTTAATCGAGATATCAACAAATATGATGACAACATTAAAAGACAATACACATATTGAGGAAAGAAGCAAATTTGGGGCCTTTAACTCCAAGACTATAAATTGGGAAGTAATCAGATCACACACGGCCCAAATAGAGTAGAGAACAGTTTTAGAGAATAAAACAACTGAGGAAATGCTAACCTTGGAAGAAAAAATGCTGAGAATTTCAGAAAAATATGCTTCGAAATCACAGCCAAAAGGAAAGAGTTGCTGGCTAGAGAGGCAAAAGAGAAGACTATTCCACAAAAGAGAGAGAGTGGAGGCAAAGTTAGGCAACTGCGGAGATAATGCCAGAAAAGTAATACAAGAAAAACTGGAGGGTACTGATAGGGAAATACAAGCCCTGATTAAGGACCATACAGAGAGGGAAGAGGAAAAGGCAGTTGAAGCAATAAAGGAAAATCCAAAATACTTCTATAGCTTTGCGAAAAGGAAAACAAAAACACACACTGCTATTGGGCCTTAAGGAAGAGAAATAATGAACTAACTGATGATCCAAAATAAATATCTGAAACATTGAGAGCCCAGTATTAATCAGTTTTCAGTACCCTAAAACAGGGTTATTTGGTTTTAAACCATGGTTTAAATCATTTTAAAAAAAAAAAAAAACAAAAAAAAGTATATGAAGAAGAAATAAAAGAATATAGGCAACCTTGCATTTATATTTTGTGCATGCATGTATTTCCATTAATCTAAACATAACCCCACTTGCATGAAGGAGATCTATCAGGGAACTGTCTGAAGATGTGCAGAACAATGCATCAGTGTTCATAACTGTCGTCTCATGCTACAGTTGAAAGAATTTTTTCTGCTTTTGGACTGGTACAGTCCAAATTAAGGAATAAATTACGAGTTCATAAAGCTTCTAAACTTGTATTTATTTATAAATGTTTTAACAAATAGCTAATGTGAAATAAATTTAGAAGCTATATCTATAAACTTAAAGGCCAAAGAACAATATATTTTTCTTTTGTTTATTTTTCTATTCAGTACTGTACCATACATTAAAGGATTTTTATTTTTTTAATATTTGTTCAGCTATAGCTATGCACAAAGTCAAGTTAAATGTTTATTTTATTTAGTTTATGGTTAAACTATTGATTTCTTTCTTTTTTCTAATTGTCAGCAATTAAATTATATGAGAAATACTAAAAGTTTTCAATTTCCTCAATTTATATATAAGTCTACAGACTGTATATTAAAAACCAAAAAAAAAAAATGTTTTTTTGGTTTTTATAAAAACAACAATGGTTTTTGGTTTTTTTCAAAAAAATTGTTTTTTTACCAACAGGCAAAGTGGGAAAATGGATCTATAACTACCTCAGAGAATGTCTACATGTCATCAAAATTCAAGGTATGTCATCATCAGAATCAGAAGTATGCAGCTCAGTACCACAAGGGACAGTACTGGCCCCACTCCTGTTCATTATCATGCTAACATATATAGACAGCGGAGTAAACAGCAACAGTATAGTAACATCCTTTGCAGATGATACAAAGATCAGCAGAAAAATCAGTGATGTAAATGAAGTGGAGGCCTTGCAGAGGGACAAACAAAATATACAAATGGTCAGAAGACAACAACATGACATAAATTTAATACCGAGAAATTTTAGCTCTTGAGATACAGTAGAAAAGAGGAACCTAGACAGCATATTATGCTCCAGACAGACAGGAAATTTAGAGAAGCATGAAAATGATCAATCTGGGGCTTAATAATGACTGATGATGCCAAATTCAAAACACAAAATCAGAGTGATAAATAAAGCAAAAAGAGTCACGGGACAGGTACTAAGAACATTCAAAAGAAAGGACAGGACAGTAATGATTCCCCTGCTAAAAATACTTATTATACCAAAACTTAAATACTGCTCAGTTTTGACATCCCCATATAAAAAGAAACTAATAAACTAGAAGAAAGGCAGACACATTTCACTCCCAAGATTGATGGCTGCAAAGAACTCAACTACTGGGAAAGACTACATAAACTAAATCTATACTCCCTGGAAAGAAAAAGAGAGATGTACACCATAATCTACATATGGAAAGTGATCAAAAACTAAACCCAATTACCATTCAAACAATGCTGAAAATAAGAAAGGCAGCATGGGTTGTGTTCCCAAATTAAAGGCCTGACAAGGGACCTCCTCAACACTGAAGAAATATAACTGGGTTGTCAGGGAGCCAAGACTTTTTAAGCAGCTTCCAAAGGACATCAGAAACATTACAGGGGTCAAAGTCACATCAACTGAAATCTTCAAGAGAAGACTAGATGCCTGGCTCAGGATGGTACCAGATGAGCCAGGTATACCTAGCTATGTGCGGTGGAGAGTGCAAGGCAGCAACTTGCTCCTCCACCAAGCCAGACCTAGAGGCAGAGCCACCAGCGTGACCTTCGTGTGAAGAGAGACCAACGCATGGAACAGCAATAATGTCTGCATGTATGTATATATATTATATATATGCTGTAGCTATAACTAACACACATTTTTGGTAAAAGTTGCTTAAAATTAATCAAAATCTATGTGAAAATTATTGCCTGCCCAGTTTGGTTATGATATTTTCGTTTAAACTAACAAAAATATCATGACTTAACCTAACCAATCATCAAAGATGTACAGTTGACCTAACTGGGCATTCAATTGACCTAACTGGGCATTCAGTTGACCTAACATAGTGTAGTGTATCATACATGGCACCTATATTTATCATTCATGTAATTTATCATTTATTCTTTGTATTATTTATGCTTCAAAATATAGCCTCGTACTATCAAGTCCGTAGCTATTACATGTATATGGGCTCTGGAACCTGCATGTAAGCTGCAGAACCAGTTAAATTAGCCTATTGAATGTTTCACCAACAGTGACCTTGAACCTCCACAATAAGGCAAGTTTAGTATATATATATTATCATGGGGGTCTGGGGGGATGAAGGCCCCCCCTGGTTAGCACATGCAACTGGAGAACACACAGGTTAAGGTTAGGTTAGACATGCCATATATGACGCGTTCGGTGGAGAAGGGGCGAATGCCACAAAATTCGAAAAATGAGTTTTTTGTCGTATAATTATCCTTTAAAACCTTTGCTTTACCTATGCAAAAAATTAGATGTTAGTCTGCACTCTTTCACGGTAAAATTTAGGTTTTAATGTATCTCAGAGAAATTCACTCCGCATCATTGCTTCACATTGAACACATCTATCTACTTTCTGGTCACTCGACAATGCCCTGTGATGCTTAATTTGGCCAAATTGAACAAAATATAAAAAATAATTACAGCAATATTATTTACACCAAAAAAGATTATGTTACGGCCATAACTACAGCCGTTTCGCAGCGCTTCGTAGTTGTAGAAATGAAACAGGCTGATTTTCTCGATTTTGACGTCCTAAAAACGTGCATTGTCATTAGGAAATCAACAACTACTAAATTTACAGATGCAAGAAAGTTAATATTTGACTTTCAACACAAAGAAGGCTACGTAATATCTACTGCATACCGCACAACCCCAGATAATAGCCATCCCGTCAGACTGCAGAAAGGGAAAAAATCCTACAGTGTCAGTTTATTCAATCTAGCCCAGCAGACACTGCAACCAAAGTATTCCCAATTGCTGCCAATAACTAAGGAAAAAATAAAAGATCTCAAAGAATTATCAGACCTAATGCCTGCAACTGCAGTGAACTATTATACAAGATTGTTAAAGGAACTGGAAGAAACCGAAACAGTTGAAGCAGGTAATACAACATTCGACGAAGAGGACCAAATAATGGATTACACCAGTTAACATCAGAAGCTATCAATAAATAATATTGTAAAATTTCTTGGCGTTTTATTATATCGACATATTACACAACAATATTTTACTCAAATATGTGTTCAAATTCATACAACATTTCAATAAACCGGAAAAATACAAAGGTTTAAAGTTTACAAACTTTAACTGCATTTTGTGGCATAATTCGAAAATGTTGCGTTCGCCCCTTCTCCACCGAACGCGTCATATATACAGGATGTACATAAAGTCAGGATCTATTTTTGTGAAATAATTATTTTTTTCTATTTTTCTTTTCAGAAGCCCTTAGAATGAATACAGAAGAGCGTGTGGCAATAGTAATTTGGCGAATCGAGGGAAAGAAATACAATGACATCAGAGAGAAGTTTAGAAGGCAATTTCATAAGCCAGGGCCAATAGACAAGACAATACAAAAATTGGTGAACAAATTTAAACAAATGGGATCTGTAAATGATGAAGCAAGATCAGGACGACTGTGTATGTCAGATCTTACCATGAATGCAGTACGCGGAATTATCACTGAGGAGCCACGTACATCCGTTTGTGTTGCATCACACAGACTCAGCCTCCTGACATCATCTGTGCACAAAATTCTGAAAGTTAATTTGCAGAAGAAAAGCTATCATTTGCAGGTTTTACATGATTTACATGAGGAAGATTTCCCTCGATGAAGTGGTGTGTGTGCTGATCTCATAGAACAAATCTGGAGTGATAATTTAATGGACAACATTCTCTTTAGTGATGAAGCCACTTTCCATACGTGTGGAAAAGTAAATCGCCATAACTGTCGAATTGGGCAGATGAAAGACTGAATGATTTCGTCCAAAATTGGGAGAGAGACTCACCTAAAGTTAATGTCTGGATGGGTTTAACAAAATCTAAGGTTTATGGTCCTTTTTTCTTTGCTGAAGCTACAGTTACGGGGCTTATTTATCTGGACATGTTGCAGCAATTCCTTGAACCTCAGCTGATTGGGGATAGGATTGTTAGTACCGTCATCAATCAACATGATGGTGCTCCTTGTCACTATGCCAAAATTGTTCAGGATTATCTAAATGGACGTTTTCCAAATCGCTGGATCGGACGCGGAAGCAACAGACCTTGGCCAGCGAGATCACCAGATTTAACCCCTTTAGATTTCTTTGCATGGGGCTTTATCAAATCGCACGTCTATCAGACGAAGATTACGAGTCTTGAAAACTTACGTACACGTATACGAACTGCTGCAGATAACATAACCCCGCAAATGCTCCAGAATGTGTTTAGAAATGCTGCGGAACGATTTGAGCTGTGCAGGGATATTGATGGGCATCACGTCGAATCCTACTCTTAATTATTTAATAAATGTTACCACTTTATCATTTTATGATTGAATTCCATATAATTTCCAAGTGCTTCACAAAAATAGATCCTGACTTTATGTACACCCTATATAATTTAGGGTGCATCAAATGCCCCAACTGATGTGGATTTTGCTGGCCAGTTCTGAGCTGTTGCTTCCTGTGTAGTTAAGACCTATGGTGCCAATTTTCAGTCAATTTTTGAAATTTTCACATTCCCACTTTTTGATTGAAAATTAAATTTTTTTGAGAAATTCTCCTTTTTCACGATAAAGTGAGCAACAACAAAGTTGTTTACACAGTGAAAGTTTTCAATACTATGGATTTAAACAGTATCAATCATCTATTCTTGTAGTATGCACTATCAGGCTATTTATTTAACACACTATTTAGAAATATACTATTTTAGAAACACACTATTTAAAAATACTTGTTTCGTTACAGATTGTTTTTCCATGAATGTGATTGGTAGACAAGACTTATGCCAGTTTCTGCTCGGTACTCTGCCAACAGAAATGGACGAAATTATAAAAGGTTCCCGCCTGCCCACCTATGGGCAAGTATATCGCTCTTTCTCTTATAAAAAGAGCAAATTTGATAGATCCACTGGTTATTTCAAGAAAGTTCTCTATCAAGCTGCAAAGGAAGTTGCAGCACAAGTTGTTCCATTTTATATAAAGGGCGGCATACAACATGTAAGTGAAAAAAAGATTGCCGAGCATATAATGAGATTGCATGATGAAGTGAATAACCTACAAAAAATTCAAATCAACAAAAGAGACAGTGATAATAACATGAGAAAGATAAATGAATTTCGGGAAAAACTTGATAAGACTATGCCTCTATGGCCAAAGAATGCCATGGAAACTATTACAAATGAGGAAGATAGAGCTTTTCTCAAAATCATGATGTCTGATAGAACAGCATCATTTGACTCTTTGGACAAGAAAAATGCTATATCTGCAATAAGACGGAATGAGAGAATGGCCAAAAGAAATGAATACTATCAAAAGCGAAAAGTAGACCAGCCTAGCACAAGTTGGGCAACAGATGATTATGAATCAGATGCTGACACTATCACTGGAACAAAACACGACAATGAAGATCAAGACAGTGGTTCTGATAGAGAGGAGTTTGATTTGGAGCCAAAATGAATGCACAAAAGAGTGAAAAAAACTGGTGAAGACATTTTCATTCCCTATGATATCCTGAAAGACAAAAGAGTTACTTCTGTGGTGGCAAGGGCCCATGGAGTTACTCCAACTGCTGCTGTAGGTATAATATCTGCATTTGTGCAAGCCTGTTGAGGAGACACTGACAAATTTAGTTTGTCATATGCATCAGCATCTCGAGCAGCTGCAGCCAATGTAAAGGAAATGGCAGAAAAAATCTGAGGTTTATGGCAACCATCAGACATTGGAACCGTTCACTGGGATGGAAAGCTGATGAGAACGCTGAACAACAAACACCATGAAGAAGGTCTCCCAGTACTATTTTCAGATAATTTATAACCTTCAAATTCTGGTCCATAAAAATTTTAACATGCAAATTGCACAGCAATGTTCAGTAACCAATGTGGCTTGCTATTAAAGTAAAATTACTGAAAGTGTATATTTAGTACTAAACAAAATAATAGTAGAGAGAATCATCTAAAATACACATTGCTGCATTGCTATTTTCTCTGAACTTTCAGGAAATGGAACAGTAAAACTGCTTGGTATTCCAAAGCTGCAATCGGGCGAGGCACGAAGTATCGGAGATGCAACATAACTACTGAAACAATGGAAGTGCACAGACAATGTTGCCGCAATGTGTTTTGATACAACTTCTGTTAATACAGGTAAAAATGATACATAGCTCAAAAACACAATATAGATCTTTAGATCTATATTGTGGATCAATTTGTGTTTTAGATCTATACTGTTGTGTTGTCCTATATTGTATGTTGTCTAATATTGCATATAAGCCTAGGCATGACAAGCCACTGATACCTATCTATATTTTTTTTTCAGGGCACGTCACAGGAGCCTGCATTCAGCTGCAACAGCATTTGAGAAAGCCACTACTGTGGACTGCATGTTGGCATCACGTGATGGAAATTATTCTCTCTGACGTGTTCAATGCCTTAAAAATAAAATAGTCAAAATTGCCAGATATTACCATTTTTACCAAGTTTCGACAGTGTTGGGATTTCTTAGATTTGGGGGGGCTCGTATAAATTTCTAGACCAAAAAGATGATGTAATGAAGGAACTCTCCATAAGTGCGACTGCCGAATTAGCGAAGCAAAAGAACTCAAACCATCCACGAGATGATTACCTGGAACTCTTGAACCTAACCTTTATATGAATGGATGTCAAGGCAATTATAAATTTGTGCATCCTGGTGCCATTCATAGAGCTCGATGGATGGCAAAATTAATTTATGCAATTAAAATATCCATATTGGAAGATCAAGTAAAGGCTTTGCCCAGCAAAATGACGAAATTTCAATCTGAGCCAGGGTTGGCACTAGTGGGCCCAGCCCGAAAAAACCCACCCGGGTTTTTTCAAAAAAGCTCTTGAAAAAACCCACTATTTTACCCACTTGTGGGTTTTTTCATGAAACTTAAGTGCATATGCAATTATTTTTAAAAATTGTCATATAGGCGCCTACAATGATTTTACATGCAAAGCAAGCAAACATGAGTCAACAAATAGACCTACAGGTATAACTCTTTGGGTGAGGTAGCAGGTTATAGAGTATAGACATCAGCCAATCAGGGTGGTATGGTACTCCAGGATTGTGGTGGGTGGAAGTCAGTCAGCGACCCATGGTTCAGAACCCATGTTAAGCTGTAGGTCCCCTCCTCTGTCATGTAACTCTATATATAGCATGTTGCGAAGGAGGTTAAACAATCCTAATAAGTTTTAAGTGTCCAAGCATCTCAGCATCCCCAACTTTTGCTTTTCATAGGGAGGGGAGTTTCATGGGCATCAGACTTTTCTTCTCCCTCCCATGTAATGTAAAAGTCAAAGTTCAAAAGTTTACTAGATAAATCCATACAAAAATCAATAAATGTTTTCCAAAATTTCCAGCATGAAATACATACTGGTATATACATAGAAAAATATTGACTTATTATATGTGGTTATATTGAACATTGTAATTGTGTACAGTAAGTTGAACAAATGAAACTATATAGTTTGAAATTTGAATATACATCTACTGAATGACTAACTATTCTTCATCACTTTTCCAATCAGATGGGTCAGTCATCCTCAATTGCCTGTTAATTCTTACAAGGTTTACAGTTTTTTCAAGGCCTAATCTATTGTGTAATTTGGTCCAGACAAGGCCAAATGTGGAGAACACTCTTTCAATCGAGGCTGAACTTGGTGGGCAGCTTAGTAATTTGTGGATAAATCAACTTCTTCATGGATTGTATTTAAAAGTGGACCAGACAAATTTCGACGGGAAGGTGGAGTGTAGCCTGGTCTTAGTCTCTCTATCATTTCAATAAAATACTTAGACTCTGCACATAGAAATGGAATATTATTTGCATAAAAGAATTTGGCTATTTTGTTATCAATGACATTTCTCTGCAAAGTTGTTGTTGTCATGCCAAAATCGCTTACTTTCTTTTGAATTTTTCTTTTTTTCATCTGTAATTGTGTCAGTGGTGGTGAGGATGAGTCTGGATCATCTGAGAGGTCTATGTCATGGCAGTATGAAGATGATGTACTGGCAGTATTGTCAGTCTTGTTTCTTGATTCCATATGTTTCAAACATTTCATTAAATGCATTTTTATTCGTCTATTTTATTACTTATTTCATTATTGCAATGTTTGCATCTAACTTTACTAGTCCCATCAATAATATTGACTTCACTCCATTCATGCCCTGATTTTCTTCCTGATCCAAAGGTCTTTGGCATTATTTAATGCAGTTATAACTTCAAACAGACTAATTCTGTAGGCTAGCAGTAAAAATAAATATGCTGTTGCCAGTTTGTTTTATTTAACTGTGAAATAAGAGAAAAAATATTCAGTAATATGAATTAAATAGATATAACTAGCTGAATTAAGTTCCCTTTGGGAGCTGTAATTCATCTACTTCCAGCAGAAGACACAGGGGCCTATCTTCCATAGGAAGTATAGCCTAACAAATAGGATAATTTACCACACCAAATTTAGTTCAAATTGGTCCATGTTTTCCAAATTTTGTTGTGAAGCTCAATCTGAGAAAATAATAACTTTTTATGCTTAATTGCCTGGAAGGCAACCTTTTTGCTAAAAACAAGACAAATGTTATATTAATAGTGTACGGTACAGTACAGTATTATTATAAAAATAAGAATAGGTAGGTCTAATATGAACTACCATATATGATATTAAAGCCAGCAGATGACAAAAAAATAGACATATGAAAAAACCCAATTTTACCCAGTTTTTTTCGGGTTTTAGGTAAAAACCCGAAAAAACCCAACTGGGGTGGGCTTTTTAAAAAAAAGTGGGTTTTCTGCCAACCCTGATCTGAGCAGCTAAATCATTTCAGTAGGTTTGGTATACTGATATATACTAAGTATTGGTTTATGGCATCTAATGCCCTTGATGCTCCATTAAATGACTTGGAACTTATAAGGGATCTTAAAACATATTCTAAAATTGACCAAGAGGTGGCAGCTGTTGCTACCAAAGCCATTGAGCATCATCTGTGGAGCTTAACAGCAGAAATGGTACCTGTGTCACTATTTAGCCAAAAGGTACCAGCAGAAATGAAAAGGAAAATTTCCAATAAAATGATAATGTCAAAAGATATGAAAAATTCATTCCAAAGGCATGGGGCCGGATTTGGTAAGCCAATATTTCCATCGCTTGATGCCCTGCATGCAAACTCTCAAGATCTATCTTCCTTTGTCAATGATGGGTCATGGGTATTTTTCAAGACACTCCAATGCAACCCTACTTTCTTGCAGGAGAACCCTGAAAATTGGGCGATCAATCCATCCGACAAGCAATGTCAGGAAAAAGTCTGCAATCTAAAGGTTGTTAATGATTCTGCCGAACGCAGTGTCAAATTGGCCAGTGATTATTTAAAGTCTTCTAAGAAAGAAACCCTCTACCAAGATACATTGCAAGTAGTTGAGGAAAATCATGAAAAAATTGGCAATATGAGAAAAAACAAAAATTTGAAAAAATTAAAATGGCTCCTGACATCTTAACTTAGTGTTGTTTAGCGATAAATGCTTTAAACAGGATTCTGCCCATTTTGCTTGTTTCATAGTTCTGCTTTTGCTCTTTTTTGTCAATTTTTGCTAATTTTGTTGATTTTTATCTTTTTTTTATTTTCTATGAAAAAATGGGAGTGAAAAATTTAATAAAAAGGAAAAAATTGTTTATTTTCTATTCACCACAATGAGGAGCAAGACATGTGCTGGCCAGTAGTGTGATATCAATTTAAAATTTTCATGGGGCGTTTGATGCACCCTACTGTATGTGTGTGTGTGTATATATATATATATATATATATATGTTCCTAGCCCATTTGGGTTTTGTTAATATCCAAAATACATTTTTCTAATGTATTTTGGTGTGTTTGGGATTAATATGTTTTAAATGACATGGGCTGGACCTGTAAATCAAAATATACAATTTCTGAAAATGATGAGTGGACTAAACCTAGGAAAACCTGGAAAGCTAGAATTCAAGAGCCAAGGAAAAGTGTCCTTATAGAACTAACCAATCAGTTTCATACTTTCTCGCTGGTCCAGGATCAAGATGAGAAAGCTGAAGAAAGTAGGCCTATAAAACAAAATGTTAGCAATAATAATCCAGACTCGTATAAACCCAGGCACTCTAAAGCTATAGGTGTGTTTGAACCAGCATCCATTATAGGTGACTCTCAAGTGAGGGGCCTAGGATCTAAATTACCTAGAGGTAGCATAGCTTACTGTTATCCAGGTGCAGGGATAAATAGAATTAGTAATAAAATTATAGAAAAAGGATCTGGTATTGACCTAACTGTACCAAAGAATATGGTTATACATGTAGGTGGAAATGATATAAAGGGTAAGCACTCCGAAGAAATCATGGAGTCATATAAACAGCTATTAACAAAGTTAAAGGAATGGAGACCTAACCTTAAAACATCTATCACAGGTATAATTCCCAGGATACATGAGAATAATAAGTGGTACTCACAAGCATTATATATAAATAGTAGGCTTAAGACACTATGTCAGAGCATGGAAATTACATATATCGAACTGTGGAATAAATTTTACAAAAAAAGAGAGTTCTATAACAGAGATGGAATTCACCTTAATAGTAAAGGAACTGATTTACTATCAAAGATTGTATCATATAATTGACTAAAAACTAAAGGAATAGGCCAAATTAGTACAAATACCAATACTCTTGATAACAATAAACTAATAAAAAATATAATCAAAACTCAAAAGAAAAAGGTCAACAAAGAAAGTAAAAGAGATGCAAATAATATACCATCACAGAACAAGAACCAGACTAAATTACAAGCAAAATATTCCAAGGGTTCTTTGTCATTTTTCTATGTAAATGCAAGAAGTATCCGAGAAATAAATGAATTCAAGGCATACATAGGTATTGAAAATCCTGATGTTATGATTGTCACTGAAACTTGGACAAAATTCAGTACGATACCAAATAGTCTATTTAGTGAAAGAGATAATACCATTACTTATGAAATTGATGGCTATGAACTTTTTTATTATGAACGTAAATATTCAGAGGGTGGCGAGTATTTATTTATGCCAAGACAAATCTGAATCCAGTTGAAGTTACCTCCGTTAAAGAGGAAATAGTTGAATCTGTATGGATAGATATTGGGCATAAAAATGCCAGGAAAATCAGGATAGGGGGTATTATAGACCACCTGAGGGATGTTCAGTTGGAGGAATCCCCAAAAGTAGAGAAGAAAATAAGTATGTAGAAAATCAACTTATTGATGAAATAAATAAAGCAATGACAAGCAATATTATTATTGTTGGAGATTTCAATTATAGGCATATAGACTGGGAAATATTACAAACACCAGAAAGTAATGAGAGATTCTTAGACTGTATAATTGAGAATGGTTTAACCCAGTTAGTAAAGGAGCCAACCAGGGCCGATGCCATTCTAGATTTAATTCTAACAAATAATCCAGATACCTTCCAGGATATCTCGGTTTCAGAAACACTAGGTTCAGGTGATCATTGTATCCTTCGGTTTAATATTGTTTGTAATTCAAGACCTAGTGAAAATAAAGTAGAAGTTCCAGATTTTAAAAGAGGAAATATAAATGGACTAGTAAATGATCTGTGTCTAATAAATTGGACAGATATTCTACAGCCTGAACAGACAGTAACTAGTATGTGGGAAAAATTTAAAAGTATAATAATGAACATACAAAGGAAGCATATCCCACAGTGTAAAATCAGAACTGGAAAAAAAAAAACAACCTTGGATAAACTGCAATGTAAAAAGAGCAATCAGAGAAAAAACAAAAGCATTTCATAAATTCAAAAGAACTAAAAATGGCACAGACTCCGAAATATATAAAAGTAAAAGAAGCATTTGCAAGAAAGTAATCAGAGATAGCAAACGGACCTGGAAAAAAGCCTAGCCAAGAATTCAAAAAACAATCCTAAGAAGTTTTTCAGTCACTTCAATTTGAAAAGTAGAGTGAAAAAGAAAATTGGCCCCCTCCATATAGATGATAATGATCTTGAAATAACTGAAGAACTAAACAAATACTTCTCATCAGTATTCACAAATGAAAATTTAAATAATATTCCTGATCTTATACTACCAGGACAAGATAGAGAAATAAATGAATTAAGGGTAACAAAACTAGATATCTAAAAGCAATAGATAAATTAAAAATGGAAAAATCTCCAGGGCCAGATGAAATGCATCCAATAGTCATAAAAGCTGCCAAAAAGAATATAGCACAGGCACTAGAAATTATTTTTAATAAATCATTGATATGTACTGAAATTCCAGAGGATTGGAAGAAAGCAAATGTGGCTCCAATCTTTAAAAAAGGAAATAGAAACTTGGCAAAAAACTACAGACCCATCAGCCTCACCTCCATTATTTGCAAATTACTCGAAAGTATCATTAGAGGTAAAGTTACTGAGTTCCTTGAAGAGTGCAACCTTATAAATGATAGCCAGCATGGCTTTCGAAATGGAAGGTCCTGTCTAACCAACTTGATTGAATTTTATGATGGAGTCCTATTGCATTTGGACAATAAAGAGCCAGTAGATATAGTATACTTAGATTTTGCAAAGGCATTTGATACTGTTCCTCATGCAAGATTGTTGGTAAAAGTTAGAGCCCATGGTATAAGAGGTCATATAGCTGATTGGATAGAAGAATGGCTGAGAAATAGAAAACAGAGTTCATCTAAATGGAAATAAGTCTACTTGGAGACCCGTATTGAGCGGAGTCCCACAGGGGTCTGTTCTGGGACCTCTGCTTTTTGTTGTCTATATAAATGATCTAGAGAAGGGCCTATCATGTAAACAATGACAAAATTAGCCAGTAGCAGGAGCAATGACAATACAAAAAGACTTAGACAGAGTAACAGCCTGGGCAGATAAGTGGGAGATGAAATTTAATGTTGATAAGTGCAAGGTTATGCATATTGGGCCAAAAAATCCAGAATTTGAATACAATATGAATGGAATTTGGATTAAAAATGATGATAAAGAGAAAGACTTGGGTGTCACTGTGACAAATGAACTTAAACCCTCAAATCACTGTATGGTAATCAGAAATAAAGCAAATGCTAGACTCAATCTCATGCACACACACATTGAATACAAATCACCCAATATTATAAAGCAACTATACATTTCATATGTGAGACCCCTCCTCAAATACTGTATTCAATTTAATAGTCCCGATTTGATACAAGATATTGAAAAACTGGAAAAAGTACAGAAACAAGCAACAAGAATGATCCCATCTCTAAGACAATTGACATATAAGGAAAGACTGGCGTATCTAAAATGTTCTCATTAAAAAGGAGGAGGTTAAGGGGTGATATGATAGAGGTGTATAAAATGATAAAAGGGTTGGATAAGATAGATTTTGAGTCTCTTTTCATTAAAGATCACAATAACCAGACTAGAGGTCATAGTATGAAATTATTTAAGTAAAGATGTAGAACAAATTTAAGAAAACATAGTTTTACAGAGTAATTAAGTTTTGGAACAGTCTGACAGAAGAAGTGGTGACTTCAGATACACTTGATTCTTTCAAAAGAAGGTTGGATAGTTTGATGTCTGCAAGGGACATCTGGTGATAGTGTTTAAGCCCATTTTTATTGCATGAATGGTACTAGTTTATTTCATATATATTATATGCATTTAGGTGATAAATCCCACAGCTCAACACAAGTGTTGTGGGATATAGGGAGGCAGCATCTTGGGTTAGGGGATACTCTCTGTCCTTACACACCCCATTTAAAGAGATTCCTCTGCTGAGTGGTGCCCCCCATAGTACTGTGAGGTATTGAAAAACTCATGATCTTCACTTGCCCCACAAACACCTTTAAATGGGAGACCCAAAATGGGTGCACACACATTTCTACATTACTGTACAGTCTTTACAGCCACATCTAGACTTTTGCTCCTAAGTATATATATTGTAATGTATATGGTTGTAATTGTGACTTGGTCCGCAATTGATATGGACCGTGACTTATTTTTGGTTGGCAAGGTACTGGTATTGATGGATACCGTAATGAAATTAACTAGATTCTTTGGATCTGATATATTTGCATGTCAGTTATAAATAGATATTGAGTGTAACATATTTGTGGATAGTAGCCTATTATGACTTTGATCCTCTGGATCCAGAGATTCTATCTTTAGTTTTAAATTGATAATTAATTAGTTTTGTAAAAATTGGTTATTACCAATGTACAGGCAGTTTTTACATAGTGGAGCCACCTTGATAGGCCAAAGTGGCCCCTAGTGTGCCCACTATAAAAATTTCTTATGAAGTAGTTTTAGTCGCTTTATTCAAATTTGTCACTCATTTTTTGTGCAAACTACTGTAGAAAATAATAATATAAATATATATATATAACCATATATTTAGTATATTTGTAGTTGTGGTAGTATGACATCATGTCACTCTGCGACTTAATTAATTTGTTAGTTTCTCTTCTGGCTATTTTTTTTTTCTAATTGGATTCAGTTTGGTGGTGTTTGTGATAGAATTTTGACATGCCATTCGTGTGGTTTCGACTTTGAGAACTTGATTTGTCATGTGCCCTACATGATTAATTAAATGATTAACTGAATGCCCCAGTTAGGTCAACTGTACATTAGGGTGCATCAAAAATGGCAACTTTCAAAAATTGATTTGGCCCTACGTTATTATGGTTACATTCCCTAAAAAAAAATTCACATGCAAAATTTCAGATCAATTGATTAATATCTACTGGGTCCACCTAGCTCCTAAACTTTTACAAAAATAACAATTTTTGGGATAAATTGCCTTAAATTATTTTTTTCATATATACCTTTATTTTATTGAATTGAATGATCCTTAAGGTACTATAGGCCTAGTATGTTTAGTTTGCTTGTGTTTAAGCCATAGCTACTATTAATAAACATCATTTGCCATCATGAAATACCTATAGCTATTTTTTCTTATTTTCAGGCATGTAGACTACTTTAATATTAATCTATGTTTCTATTACAGGTCAATTTTTGATATATGTTGGTGATAATAGTTGATATATGATATAATGGATAATAGTGGTAAAGCCAGTGAAGCCACTTCTAGTGGTAAAACTTGTTCAAGTGGTGCAGATAAAGTTGATATAAAAACATGAAAAAAAACCTGTATATTTGGATGAGGTCCTGGCATCACAAATAATGATGCAAAGATTGTATGATGTCACTTGCCAACAAGTGAACAAGTTCTTAGATGTTTCCTATTTCACCAGCAACAGGGTCTAAAAGAGAGAAGAACTAAGCGAGATATAGCTAAAATTGTTTTAACAGAAATTCAACCATTCTACAATAAAGCCAACATACCAATGATTACTGAGAAAAAAGCATGTGAGAAAATAATTTCATTGTCAGAAAAGAATGCAAAACTGAGAGAAATTCCATTGAAAAGAAGAGAGCTACAAAGTACAAAGACAAGACTAGAAGATATGGAAATGCAACTTAAAATGACTTTTCCACTATGGATTAAAAATGCCAAAAAAATTATGAGTAATCCAGAAGATATACAATTTCTTCAATCTATGCAAGGGGATAGAATTGCTTCTTTTGGAGCTCATGATCAAACTTTAGCATCCAAAATGAAGCGCATTAATTTTCAAAAATGTGAAGAAAATGCGAGAAAAGAAAAGGAATTGAGAGACACTGAAGCTTCTTGCAGTTATATGTTGAATTAGAAAGCAGTAGCACAAGCGATACAACCAGGGTTGTGGAGTCAGTCCAAAATTTTCCGACTCCGACTCCACACATTGTAAAAATTCGACTCCGACTCCACACATTGTAAAAAATCTAAAAATCCGACTCCGACTCCTCACATTTTAAATATACGACTCCAACTCCTCTAGTGTTTCACTCTATAATTATCATAATAATAAGACATTTTATCACCACCACATGAATCGTCAGGTTACTTTCTAGGATAAGGGAACATTCAAATATTAAGAAGGATATTGACTTGTAGATATTATCATATTAAGGGATTTTTATTTTTTCTAATAATATATATATATATATATATATATATATATGAAAATTATTTCACGAAAGTAACACGTGAAAAATATTTATGATGAATAAAACCACGAAGGAAAGGAAACACAAAATGGTGCTCGAGCGCTTTCGTCTAATGCCATCCTCAGGAACACGCTTGAGCACCATTTTGTGTTTCCTTTCCTTCGTGGTTTTATTCATCATATATATATATATATATATATATATATATATATATATATAAATGAAAAAGATTCTCTTAAACATAATTAAGGTCTAACCAGTAGTAGTCCTATTTAAAATTGAATAACCCTTCTTAACCTAGTGGCTATAACCAGGGTTGTGGAGTCGGTCCAAAATTTTCCGACTCCGACTCCACACACTGTAAAAATTCGACTCCGACTCCGCCCTGAAATGTGCGACTCCACGACTCCGACTCCATGACTCCGACTCCACAACCCTGGATACAACTACCATTGAGAGTGAGTCAGAAGCTAATGATGGAGCTGAAAAAGATGGAAAATCCACACAGTCAACAGTCTGTTTAGGTACTCAAGCTATCATTCCTCATGACATTCTGAAAAGACCGAAACTTGTTTCTTTGGCATCAAGAATGAAAATGACTCTGGCACAACAGGCTGCATTCACAAAAGCTTTTGTTGAAGAATGTGGTGGTAGCACTAAGGCAGTGGCAACTTCATATGCTACAGCTGATAGAGCAAGACGCAAAGTAGCCAAAAAATTTCAAGTAGCGTCTCTTCATTGGGATTCGAAAATAATTTCTACTCTGCAGGATAAATATGTTACAGAAGAATGATTAGCCGTATCAGTTGGAAATTCAATGGATCTCAAACTACTTGGTATTCCATCATATCATCCTAGTGCTGGTGGCAGTGGCCAATCTGGGAAAAACTTGACTGAAGAAGTTATGAAGCTACTGAAATTGTGGAACTGCTCCGATTCAATAGTGAACTTGGTTTTCGACACTACAGCAACCAACACGGGACATGTGAGCGCTGCATGCATAACTATCCAACAAGAGATTGGATGGCCTTTATTATGGTCTGCATGCAGGCATCATGTTGGTGAAGTTATTATGAGTCATGTGTTTCAGGACATGAAAGTAGAAACTTCGAGTGGACCAGAAATTAATGTCTTTAACAGATTTCGAGAAACGTTTCAGTGGATTTCCAAGGATGAAAAATTGAAAAAAATTGACTTCAATCAGTACTCCAAAGCTGTCCAGGAGATTCTTCAGGAATGGACTGATTATGCAATTCAAATAAGTAATATAGAAAAGCAACATACACGATATGACTACAAACAATTTTCTGACTTAGTTGTGTTATACTTAAATGCAGGACCTAGTGATAAGGATATAACCCTTCAGCAACCTGGTGCTATACATAGAGGCAGATGGATGAGTAAAGCAATATATGCTCTAAAAATTGCATTACTAGAAGATAATATCTCGAAACTACCTTCAGTAACAATCACAAACAAGCAACAAATTCTGAAACTAAGAGACTTTGCAACCTTCATTTCACTGATTTACTACCCATGGTGGATGACCTGCTCTTCAGTTTTTGATGCACCATGGCACGATTTGCAGCTTTACAAAAAGCTTCTTAGATACAAGTAAACAAGCAAATAGCAAAAAGTGCTCTAACATCTTTGAAACATCATCTCTGGTACCTTTCATCAGAGATGATTCCTCTTGTATTATTCAGTGATTTGGTTCCAAAAAATGAACTTCATGCTATAACAAACCATCTACTTTCCTATAAACCACACAAGATTGAGACAGTGGTTCCAGAAGGTAGACATGGATCTAGTTTTGGAAAGCCTAATTTCCCTACCAATCTACGATCGGAAACCACACTAGCTGACTTGGTTGACAAAAACTCATGGTTCATATTCTCTTCACTACAGTTAGACTATGATTTTTTAATGGTTGAGATTGTTGAATGGAAAATAACAGCATCATTTATATCTTCCAAAGAAAAACTTTTGGCTATAAATGTCATAAATGATGGCTCTGAGAGGGCAGTAAAACTATGCAGTGACTTTTATGAGGCTGCAAGGACTGAAGAACATCTTCAAAATGTCCTCCAAGTTGTAGAAGCTGACAGAAAAGCCACTCCTAATCTGAGAAAGAGAAGCTTCTTTATCATCTGTTTTAGAAGAAAAAAGGACAAAGAAAAAGAATTAAGATATCAATAAGCAATAAATCAATTTTTACAAGTATTTTATCATGAAATACCATTTTTAATAGGTGGAGGTGGTCGGTGGGATGCTTGGCAAGTTGGGTCCTCATCCCACATCCTGGTAACTCACTTCATGATTCTCAGAAAAATACAAAAAAAGTCTAAAAAGACAGATAATTTCATGAACTGAGGCTAAAACTGGCCTAAAACTAACTATACAGGGTGTCCGAGAATTATCTGTACAATTTTTGGCTGTTATTAAAAGTCAACCATGAAGTGTAGAAATTCCAGTGTTGTCCCATTTTAGAGAGAATCTCTAAGTTTTTTCTGATACCAAGTTTTGACAAGTTTTTTAGAAATTCCAGTGTGTCCGAACATTATCTGTACAATTTCATCTTTTAATAAAATTCTTGATAACACACGTAAAATTCTTAAACAAGATTATTTAGAATCTGTATTTTCAAAAGTTTCTTTTATTAAAGTAACGTTGTTACAAACATTCGATATGTGCACCATTAGTGATTCACAAAACATCCAATCGATACTCCAAATGTTGCCATGTACGCTGCAGCATATCCACATCAATTCGCTCAATAGCAGCTGTGATTCTTGCTTTTAAATCATCAATGTCTGTCACCCGCATACATTTCTAAAAAACTTGTCAAAACGTGGTATCAGAAAAAACTTAATGAGATTCTCTGTAAAATGGGACAACACTGGAATTTCTACACTTCATGGTTGACTTTTAATAACAGCCAAAAATTGTACAGATAATTCTTGGACACCCGGTATTTACAATTTTTTTTTTTCAAACAAAATCTACAACACTTACACACAAGATTTTCTAGTCAAACCATAAAATTCCACAATTGTCAAATTTTCATCTTCGAGGTAGACCCACTAAATATTGTCAGAACAGCTTGAAACGTGGACACTGAAGGTTTGTTGGGGATTGTAACTAGTGATGGGACGATTAATCGGAATCGGAATCAAGAATCGGAAGAATTGAGTGTTTTTCAGGAATTGGCATCAGAATCGTAAGAATTTGTGTATGACTTTCGATTCTTACAACGATTCTTTGTCATTTAGTGACAAAAATGAACTAATTAATAATTAAATTATCTTTTGCTTTTCAGAGTACAAATTTAATTTTCATTTGCAATTTGATTACTGATATTCAATATTCAAGACTTAAATTTAGTATTTTTATTTATAGCAATTTTTTATAAGAACCTTATACTTGCAACCTATCTTGATCCACGCTTTAAACATACATTCCTTGAAGATGAATATAATAACCAAAATGTTGAAGAAATTCTTAAGCAGTGGATGATTGAAGGTATATACTCTGCAAATAATAGCAAATCTGTTACTACTCCCATGTCTCAGGTTTCAGACTCTTCTGATATATCAGCAGATGATAAAAGTCAATTAAGTGATGCTGAAAATGATTTTAACTTTAGTTTTACAAGTTGTTTTTCAGAGTTTAAAGAGAAAAAGAAATTGGCGAAAGGACACAAAGAACCCAATCCCAAAGCAAAAAAGGACTCTTTAGGTGAAAAGGTTAGAGATGCCATAAAAGCAGAAATGATTCGATACCAAGACTTAAAAATGATTAAAAATGAAGAAAGTCCATTACAGTGGTGGATGGCAAATAAAGATAGCTTTCCAAATATGGCTGTTCTTGCTAGGAAATATTTATGTGCACCACCTCTTCTGTGGAGAGTGAAAGACTATTTAGTGTTGGAGGTACAATTTATTCTCCAAAAAGAAACAGAATGCATGCAGAAACAGGAGAAATATTAATGTTTTTACATTATAATTTAAGGGTGATGACTTTTGATTATAAATAATTTATAACTTAGTTTTCATTATTCATTTGCTTTTGTAGCCTTCTAAAATTGTTTTAAATAAGGTGGGAAATTTGTTTAAATAATGTAAGAATTGCATTGTAAGCTTAGAAGGAATAAAGGATTACAAATTATAGTTCAATTGTAATTATTAAAGGAAAAATTTTAAAATGTTTCTTTAATAAGATTAAATCTAACAGATATATTTGTTTCTTATATTTACAACCTAATCAATTAGATTCTAAGGTGATATTACCATACTATTACTTTATATAGTTAGTCTTACAAATAAATAAAATAGGACTATATAGGTATAGTTTTCCGAAGAGCACCAAGTAAACTCTTATCTATAAAAATACTGAGAATCGGAATCGGCATCAGAATCGGGACATTTTATTGGCATCAGAATCGGAATCGGCATCGATTGAAATTTAGGTATCATCCCATCACTGATTGTAACCATAATATCATAGGGCCAAATCAATATCCGAAGTTCAAAATTTCACCCCTTATAGGCTGATGCACCCTACTGTACATCCTTGATGATTGGTTAGGTTGTCATAATGATATTTTCATTAGTTTAAAGAAAAATGATGAGAGCAAACTTTTCTGGTTAATTTTGAGATATTTTGCATGTTTCCTATGGTAATGCGTCATTTACGAGATCTTGTAACATGAACAATGAACATGTTAAGTTATGCTTTATTGTATAAAATGTGATCAAAAATATATTTTTCAAGTGTATTTTGGTGTGCTTTATTCGAATGAGACTTATTTCTTATGGAAATGAACAGAAATACGGTTGTCATTGCATGGCCCAAACATGTACCGTATTTCTGTTCGTTTGCACAAGAAATGAAGGTTATATTTGAACAGAGCACACCAAAATACACTAAAAAAATATTTTTTATTTCAACTTCAGGCCATATCATTTGCGACATAATTACCGTGTTTGGTTCATATATGACCTTCAATTCTAGCAAAAATGGGTTAATATTCGTTTTTTGACCCAGTCACACCCAGCTATAACAGCAATATATATTGAATAACCAATCAAAGCTGAATAAGAAAATATATATATTATCTTATGCAAATTTGTATAAAATGTACTTTTTTAAAAAATATATTTTCTACTTTCTAATATGTATGTATATAAATTTCAGTTGGTTTGTTTATTTGGGCTACCTTTTTTGGACTTTTTTGGAGATTTTTCTTGGCTTTTTTCGGCTACTTTTTCTTGCTTTGGCTACTTTTCTATTTCTGGTTAGTGTGATAATTTTTGTTCTACTGGTATGATGTGTCAATCTTGTGAACTTGATTTCGAAGACCTAATCCGCCTTGTTGGCCTCGATGAAGATAAAAGTTTAGATTTTTTTTCCAATCACGGCATAATTCCGACATCCGTGATTTGCCCTAAATGTAATACTACCTGTATTTTAAGACAAGACTCGAAGGTGTTTAGGTGCCGTAAAAAAATGGAAGGATGTGAAATCGTGGGTTTTACGTGCTGGAAATAGACGTCCTCATTACCGGAAATATTTTGTACGATACTTGTTCCTGGCAGAACATCCTGACGATTCTACAGTTCTGCATCACTTCCTTACTGCAATTGCAGAACTATATCCTCCAAAATAAGGTGACTGGTTAGGCTAAGTTAGGTTAGGCTAAGTTAGGTTAGGCTAAGTTAGGTTAGGCTAAGTTAGGTTAGGCTAAGTTAGGTTAGGCTAAGTTAGGTTAGGCTAAGTTAGGTTAGGCTAAGTTAGGTTAGGCTAAGTTAGGTTAGGCTAAGTTAGGTTAGGCTAAGTTAGGTTAGGCTAAGTTAGGTTAGGCTAAGTTAGGTTAGGCTAAGTTAGGTTAGGCTAAGTTAGGTTAGGCTAAGTTAGGTTAGGCTAAGTTAGGTTAGGCTAAGTTAGGTTAGGCTAAGTTAGGTTAGGTAGTGTTTAGCACAAATGCAAACTTTTCTGGTCAATTTTGAGGTGTTTTGCATGAATCTGCCATCCGTTTCCTGTGCAAATGCGTAGTTTTCAAGATGACAATATCTTGAAAACTACGCATTTGCACAGGAAACGGATGGGAGATTCGTGCAGAGCACCTCCAAATTGACCAGAAACGTTTGCTCTCATTATAAAAAGAGACTGGGTCAAAAAATGAATAATTACCCAAAAATGAACCAAAACATAAGAAAACTTTAATGTTTCATAACTTTGTTTCAATTTATTTGCACAAGATATGAAGGTCATATTTGAAGAGAGCACACCAAAATACATTAGAAAAATATATTTTGGATATTAATTTCAGTGTTGGTGAAACATTCAATAATTACCACAGAACCTGTGCACCGACAGGTTCCAGAGCCACTTCATATATTAGGTTAGGAAAACTTTAAATTATTAATTTTTTTATTTATTTGTGACAAATTTGGATGGTGTATTTGGAAAGACAAAACTGCACTATAAACAAAAAAGAAAAAAAAATGGTCACTAGTTCAGTGCTAAACTGCAGTTTTACTAGTACCATAGTTTCTTTTCACTCTTATCACTTTTAAAATATTTGGCTGCTAAAAAATATTTGTGCCTCATCTGACTGGGCTCAGTCTTCCTCTACCCATGACTGCTCAGCAATAGCAGGAACACCTCGTGCTTGGGGGGAAAATAGAAAATAAAAAAGGCAAACCTTGTAAATATTGTTCCAATTTTATGGTATCTACTTCCGGCCATCTTGGAAAACTTGGGGCGAGTTAACGAGCTCTAAATTTAAAAGGAATAGCCTGTATTTTATCGAGTTTCCAGCTTTGGTTGTTGGTCAATAAATATATAAATTGATTAATTGGGTATAATTTGGGATGTAAATAAGTTAAATCATAGCCCACAAAATGTTAATGGTAATTGTCAAATGAATTTTTTTATGAATTTTAATTGTCCGATAGATGTGATTTTGGTATTGTATCACATGTTCACCAATTTATCAGGATACAAAGCAGTAGACGTATGGTTCACTTACGCAAAACGAACTGTAACTGTGGAATTATGAGTACTAAAAAATCACCTGATTTCATTCATAAGGTTTCATCACAATTTAAAATTTTTAAACTATGGTTTGTCATAATCAAACATCATTACCAAGTCTTATCATAAAAGTTTATTTCATTCATAAAAAGTTCACACAAAAGTTGACTCATAGCGTCCTCCCGTGCAACCTTTACAAATTACAAATTTTATTTGACAGTGTTAATCAAGAAGTCGGTTGGGTCACAATGTAGGTACATATATACAGTGTTGGGCTTCAGGTATTTTCAGCCTGCGCAGGAATCTGACAGAGTCAGCGAGCAGCTATTGACCCTTAGTGACTCTTGACTCTGATCCCCCAAAACAGAGTCACTTGTTCCCCGTTTTCTTTTTACGTCATTGCTGACGTCATTACTCATATGGAAGTTTCTACGTTGATACAGAGTACCGCGGCACACTTTAAAGACATTTTGCATTTATTTACAGTGTACACTTTTAATTAACATTGACTGCTTTGAATATGAGACGCCATTAATTTCTTCTTTACAGTTGTGTCATTACGTCATCAACCCCCAGCATCTTTAATTAGCTGCAAAAATATCCTCCGACCGAGTTGCATGATTATAATATTACAATTTTAATATTATAATATTAATTAATTAATAAATTATAAATGTAATTTCATGAAAATAATGTTGTACGTTGAAATTACTTAATAAAATATGTTTGATTTACTCTCACTTTAAAAATATATATACCTATTTGCATAGGCGTATGAGGCGGAGGATTTGGAGAGGGGGCGACAGCCCCCCCAAGACTAGGGAATTCAGCATTTTCAGGACAGATTTTTTGTGACATTCCTTTGTTTTTTTTAACTTCTTGAGGTGAATTAATTACTTACTACTATATTTGTAGTTAACAAGCAGAGCCTTCGGCTCACTGCCCTACGGGCACTGCTTGTCCTTCGCAAACTCGCCTACGGCGAGGGCACCTTCGGTGCCTGGGTTACCTCTTTGGGGGGAGGTCATTTTCCCTCTCTCCCCAAAACCCCTCGCCCCCCCTTATGCAACTTGGGGGACTAACCCCTGCCCCAGTGGCGGTTCCTCATATGGGCAATATGGGCAGCCGCACAGGGCGGCATTTGTGGAGGGGCGGCATGAGCGCCTGCAAAAAAAATAAAAATAAAAATAAGAATAAATAAATAAAGAAATAAATAAAAATAAAAAATAAAATAAAATAAATAATAAAAGATCAATAAATATATTTTTATTAATAAAAAACCATCTATTGCATTTTCCATAAACCTTCCCATAAAAGACCTAAACAATGCAAAATGCTTCCAGATTAATATTATTGGGAATAAAGGCCCATACTTTAACATATGTAATGTTATTTTTCTGGGTTTGGTTAAATAGTGAAATGTATATTATTTATTACAGAACGAATCTTCACACTAAGCCACTAAGGTCTGTCAAATAACCGCAAATGGATAAGAAGAGGTCAAAGCTATCAGGTGCTCAGTTTAGAAAAAAGAGGAAAGAAGAAGAGGAGAAACGAGCAAAAGATAAAGGTATAGAGCTATGTCATCTACTCTTCACTGCTATATTGCACTGCTATTTTGTGATATAGCTTTCTGAGTCATTTGAAGTGTACTATTATGTATATAATTAGCCATTAACCAAGGAGGTTGTATTATTCATTTGTTTCCTATTCTAAAAGTTTAATAAATTGTGCTTAATAACATGTTAAATTAATTGTACTAGCCTATTCATGCATTGGTCTGTTATGTTCTATTTTACTATTTGCAGGGGCACTTTTGAAATATTTTGGAACACCCTCTGCCACTAGCCAGGATGAGAAGCCGTCTACTTCTGCCATTATTGAGGCTGAGGAGCCATCTACCTCCTCAGCCTCACATATGTCTCCACAAATGCAGTCTGATCCTGAGGATGAAGACCCATTTGCTTCTACTTCTCCCCGGCAGGACTCTTCAGGTGAGTTTGTGTGCACATATGTCTGTGAGTGTGTGCGTGTGTGTGTATGTGTATGTGTGCATCCCTGCAAAGCATTTTGCAAACAGTTATAAATTATAATGTTATTATCACTGGGTCTGGGTTACTGGGTATGTGTGGTGTTTCACCACCATAATTCCATAACACCACCACCATAACAAAGTGCTGTGAATAATGTGTTATCTAACTTAGGTGTGTATACTAATGAGTAATGCTCTTGTTCTTTCTATTAGAAATGCCTGGAGCAGAATCGCCTCCTGAGGATGAGTCTCTGTCCACCGACCCTGCTAACTGGCCTTCAGTTCTGACTGAGAGAATTCGGACACAACTGGTTTCCAGGGGACCAAGTCAAGTACCATCTGACTTTGTATTCCCTAGAAACGACAGTGACGGAAGAAGTTTCCACCATCAATACTTCAGGAAGTCATTGGTTAGTGGGGAAAATATAACCAGAAGTTGGTTGGTCTATTCCTTAAAAAACAACAGCCTTTTCTGTTTCTGTTGTACATTATTTTCCAAGAGGAAAATAAATTTAACAAGTTTGGGACTCTCGGACTGGAAGCATGCAAGCTCATTGCTCACATCACATGACAACAGTTCAGAACACCTAAATTCTATGAAAATCTGGAAAGAACTGGCAGTGAGGATGAGAAAGGGGGAGACCATTGACAAGCAGGAGATGGCACTTCTGGAGGCTGAGAAGTTGAGATGGAGAGCGGTGCTGACACGTCTCACTGCTATTGTGCATTCTCTGGCAGTTAGGAATTTGGCACTAAGGGGACATACAGAAAAATTGTTCTCACCATCAAATGGCAATTTTCTGAAAGAAGTTGAACTGATGGCACAATTTGATCCTATAATGCAAGAGCACATTAACCGTGTCCAAAAAGGGACCTCCAGTCACACCAGCTACCTCGGCCACCACATACAAAACGAACTCATTGATTTGTCGAGCAGCAAGACCATTTCAGCAATGGTGAGCGACATCAAACAATCAAAGTTTTTTTCAATAATTCTAGATTGCACTCCAGATATCAGCCACACTGAACAGTTGTCAGTTGTGATTCGGGTTGTGTCACTGGAGGGGAAGCCCCATATAAAGGAACATTTCATGGGGTTTTTGGAGGCAGAGGAGTCCACTGGTCAACATTTGGCATCTCTGATTCTGAAGAGACTGGAGGAGCTAAAAGTTCCTTTCATGGACTGTAGAGGACAATCATACGACAACGGGGCCAACATGAGGGGAAAAAACAAGGGTGTTCAATCCAGGCTCCTAGAAATTAATCCCAGAGCTCTGTTTGTTCCATGTGGGGCTCATTCTCTGAATTTGCTTGTGGCCGATGCTGCTAAGGGATCTATTGATGCCACAAGTTACTTTGGCATCTTGCAGAAGCTTTACAACTTGTTTTCAGCCTCCACACAACGATGGGCCATTTTGAAAAAACATGTGAACATCACATTGAAGATGTGGTCTGATACAAGGTGGGAAAGCAAGATCAAGAGTGTGGAGCCCCTGAGATATCAGGCAGCTGCAGTGAGAGATGCACTGATCGAGGTGAGGGACCACACCAAAGACTCTGTAATAAAGGTCGAGGCTCAATCTCTGTCAGAGGAGGTTGGGTCATACCGCTTCGCCATTTGTTCAGTGGTGTGGCATGACCTGTTGTGCCAAATTCAGCATGTGAGCAAGCAGATGCAGTCTCCTAGCATGCACGTTGATGTTGCAGTAAATCTCCTAAAAAAAAGAGAGAGGTCTCCGCAATTACAGGGCAACGGTTTTGTGGCTGCACAAATGGCAGCCACAGATATCTCTGAACAAATGAATGTGGAGGCTGTGTTAAAACAAAAAAGGCTGAGGTCCACAAAGCGGCACTTCTCCTATGAAGCATCTGATGAGCCCTTGATTGATGCTTTGAAGAAGCTGGAGGTGACATTTTTCAATGCAGTGGTTGATGCTGCAACATCAGCCATTCAGGAAAGATTTTCCACGTTGGAAATTGTGGGAGAGAAGTTTGGAGTGCTGACACATTTCCAAAATCTCACATTTAAGGAGCTGACAGAACAATGTGTGAACCTTAGTACTACACTACACTTTAAGGGACAATCTGACTTGGATGGCAGAGAGCTTGCACAGGAGCTGAAGAACTTGCCTGACTTGCCATCAAAGACCATATCCTTGCTTGAACTGCTGACATTTATCCATGAAAGGGAGCTCTCTGAAATATATCCAAATTTGTGGACTGCTCTCAGAATTGGTCTTACTCTTCCAGTCACTGTTGCTGAAGCAGAGAGGAGCTTTTCAAAGCTGAAGCTCATCAAATCCTACCTGAGGTCAACTATGTCACAGGAACGCCTTACCGGTCTGGCCATCATCAGTATAAATCATACAATTGCTGAGCAGATTTCATATGATGATTTAATTCATGACTTTGCATCAAGGAAGGTAAGAAGAGTCAGGCTTTAGATGGCAGTTGTGCTGTGGTGCAATTTATTTTGTTTCTTGTTCAAAGTGTAGCATAATAATTACCCTCTCTTAAGTGTCTTATTCTATTTATGTGATAGAGCATTTGTACAATTTAGAAATTTGATTCTCTAGTTTATTTATGGCAGTTGTGCAATTTAATTTGTATTTTTCCTGTTCATAGTATCATAATTACATTCTCTTAAGTGTTATTCTATTTACGTGATGAAGGATTTGTAAAATTCAGAAATTTGAGTCTTTGTTTTGGTTCTGAAGTTCCAACAATTAGTCCAATAAAAAGTTATTTTGTGAAAGAGTTATGTCTGTCCTTTATTTTGGGGGGATTCGAATGTGTGTGTGTTGGCGAACAGGGGGGGGGGCGCTGAAGGTGAGGTTCGCCCAGGGCGTCATGTAAGCTAGGACCGCCACTGCCCTGCCCCATTACCCCCTAGGGGGGAAGGGGATTGGCACCTTGCGACAATTGATCGACATTGCAATTGCATATACTGTATGTATTTTCCGGACAATTTGCAACTTTTTTTTCCACTTTTTCATTTTTTAAATTTTTTTCCACTTTTTCATGTATTTTTTTTTATTGGTATAGAATAATTAAAACGTAAGTTGAGGACTTACTCAATTCTATATCAACTGCAATGCCGTAGTTTTGCTTGTCATTTAGAAATGTTGTAGCAAAATTTTATATCATTTTTGTAAATTGTAATGTTTTTTATATCAAAAAGGCTTTAATATATGTTACTCATACTCTAACTTTTGTATTATTTTATGCTACACAGAGTGCTTATGCAGAAACCAGGGCACCGTGAAAATTTTCAGGACAAATTTTTTTCCGTCCCCCCAGTAAAGTACCATCCCATACGCCTATGCTTATTTGGCTACTCAGTGAAAGTTTGAAGCGCAGGCATTTTTACAAGAGTAATCTCCTAGAGCAGGGGTTTTCAAACTGTGTTCCGCGGAACCCTAGGATTCCGCGAGAACTTGATGGGATTCCGTGGGCATATCATGAGGGACTGAGAAGGAGAGGTAAGATAAAATAATATCAACTGGTATGGATGAATTTACGATATATATTCTGCGAATTCAATGATTGTGTTTTGAAAGGCGTAGGCAAAGAGAGTGGGCGAGAGAAAGAATTTAAATTCAAGCGATGAGATATCCAGAATAAGTGTTGCCCTCTTGCAGCCACAGTAAGAAACAGGAGCCCATTTTGTAAACAAAATACAACTGATGACCACAAGCACTGGTCTGATTGATTTCGTGAGTTTTTCTATGTTTTTAGGTTTAGTTTTCTCAGTTCACGGAAGTTATGATCAAGTAATGTTATTAAATGCAGTGTAAATGTGTAACAGTTTTCACAATGCATATTATACAAATATATGATGATGTTTTATAAAGATCTTTGCTAAATTGTGTTTTATTACCATTTGCCCCATATCATTAAAATTTTATCTGTTGTTCAAGGTTCCGCGAATTTTTTTTTTTTTTTTAAATAAAGGTTCCGTGGCTTCAAAAAGTTTGAAAAACTCTGTCCTAGAGTATAACATTTGGAAAACATGAAGCCACTGGGGGCTATCGAGGTTATCCAAGCCATGAGCTAATAATAATAGAATCCTGCAAAACATCACTCTCAATTCAACTAACTAATGTACAACTATTTACTACTATCAAACTAGCTTACAAACTTAAGCTAAAAATATACAGTAATTACAATCTACAAACTATCTCTCTCATTCATGAAAATGTCCAGATTTTTCTTAAAATTAACTAACAAGCTACTGTTTACCACATCATATGGCAAGTCATTCAAAAAATCTACTACTCTATGACTGAAAAAGTATTTTCGTAGATCAAATCTACAAGGCTGTTTTCTAATTTTCTTATTATGCCCACGAATTATCCCATCAGTCTCTTGAGAGAAAAAGTTACGTACATCTAAATTGTCCAAACCAGAAAACATTTTGAATATCTGTATCCAGGGCCGGATTAAGCATTGTTAGGGCCGGGGCAATGAATATTTTCGGGCCGGTGTCACTAGAAAAACACAATTCTTTACCTGATACATCATACATGAGTGATGTGATCAGCTGACTGGGATCGATCAACAGAAAACGAAACAAAAACAAAGATGTGATTACAGAAAATGTATACTTTGTTCACATAAATGGGATACTAAACTAGGTTTTGTAGAAGCGGAATCTAGATTTTTTTTTTTATTCCTCACGGTCGACCAATTATTTCAACGGTAGATTATAGCGTTTACATAGTTTCTTGGGGTCGGTCAGCATCTTGGGGCCAGTCAGCATCTGGGGCCGGGGGCAAATGCCCCCTTTGCCCCCATTATAATCCGCTACTGTCTGTATCATATCTCCCCTCCTACAATGTCCTACTAAACATACCTAATTCTAGGACCTAGACATATATATATATACACTGTGTGTGGAATGTTGGTGTTTAGTGTAAGCTGTGGAGTTATCTGGTGTTGTTTAGTGTAAGCTGTGGAGTTATCTGGTGTTGTTTAGTGTAAGCTGTGGAGTTATCTGGTGTTGTTTAGTGTAAGCTGTGGAGTTATCTGGTGTTCTTTTGTGTTGCTTGTTAGCAAGGTGATGGTTGATTTTGTGGGCGCTACTTTGAGTCCATTGTGTGTGAGCCAGTCTTGTATACTGTTTATGTATGTTTGTAATAGTGACAACGAAAATTAATAATTATAGTAAATACAATATATAAAGTTTACAAAATGTTACATAATTTTAAGCCAGAGTAGTAGAAAATAATGTGAATCTCATTCATGCGGTTTCAATTTTTAATCAACCAATCAATTATGAACCGCAGCCACTTTTGTTACTGCTACTTTATGTCCTTGTGTCCTTGGCTCTTAATGTATCAACTACAGCAATAATAAACAAAGACAAACTTGTCAGTATTGGTGTGAATTTCATAAGAAGTGCGCCTTTAATCAACTTACATCAGTGAAATGTATTTTCTAGTTTTCTAATATAAATGTATTGAATTCTTGCAACATTTCTGATTTTGCAGGGGACTAATTAATTTTTTGTTTACCAAAAAGTAACTTCACTTTACTAGAGTCACCTCTGGCTCTAGCTTGAGGAAAACTCAAATCAAGTCTATTCTTGTCTTAAGCAGTTTTCGGCCTAGTCCAAAACTTGACTTGAAGTCATTGACTTTAAGTGAAAGAGATTGACATTTTGCAAGATTTGGTAATTATTCGTTTTAGTGCTCCCCTCTCCTTTCTGAACCAAAAACACATTTTTCTGGTGTTTTTTGGTGTGATTTGTTCAAATCTGAATTTCGTTTCTTTGGGAAATGAGCCATTTTTGAGAAATTTTAAATTTTAAAATTTCTCAAAGAAACGAAGTTAGGATTTGAACAAAAAACACCAGAAAAATGTGTTTTACCTAACTTAACCTAACCTAATCCGCGCTCATCTCTAGTCACTCTCTTGCAATAATATTGGTCAGCAACTTGTCTATAATTACACCAGGGCCGGATTAAGACCTTTAGAGGCCCTAAGCACTTAAAAGATTTTGGTGCCCCATATATATGTAATTCAAAATATAAACAAAAATAAACCATAAAATAAAATTTTATTTTTTGAAATGAAACAAAACTTACAGTAAGATGGAAAATAATGTTTATTTTTGTATACTTCCACTTCATTTATATTTGAAAAGTTTTCTCTTACTTTTTTTAATTGCAAAGTCTTTGATCAGATCCTCAAAACTAATCTTACGTAACACATCTGCTTCTATACTTAGCGCTCAAAGATTTGATATAAACAAAATAATAACACAAAGCGTAAAGTGTGTGATTACAACGAAATATATTTATTCTCTCAAAAGGGTTGTTGTTCACTACAAATTCAAACAATGAAAAAAAATAAATACTATATATGAATATATATAATTTAGTTTTCAACAGCTTATAGGCTATAAGCCGCGATTATAATAGTATAATAAATCCATGGTAAATCTGACAATGGAAAATTTCTGTGGTGCCCCCCTTCCCTTGATGCCCTAAGCACGGGCTTATTTTGCTTAATGGTTAATCCGGCCCTGAATTATACTCATGACCACACTGCGGACAAATAATACGAGTAGGTAAAACAACGTAACTAGTAAAGAAAATTTCAGCACTGTCTTCTTTTTTATAAATATCTTGTATTAATTGATAGTAATCCAAATCGCAACCTCCACAAACCATAGCAAAAAGTGAACTGAAAAAGTATTTTGGAATGAGTATGCATTATGGGAGATTCAAAACGCATGTCTCTGATTGGTCGGATAAGGTCACATGAAACAAAAACAAGATTTAATTGGCTGATTTGACCTATGCTTCCTAATTTTGCCACGAGATGTCTCCCCATAAAACTGGAGAGGATGGAGAGTGGCAAAACTTTAACCGAGGAAAGAGTTAAATACTGGGCCAATGGCCTGTAATGGCTGCTTATCAACGTCTAAATTTTTTTTTTTCCGTAAAAAATTATATTTTCTTGATTTTCATCAGTTTCCCTGAGGTTTCAAGGTGTCCTGAATATGAATTTATATGTTAAATTGTCATAGAATGTCTCTTTCTATCGAAAATGAAGGAAGCATTAAAACAAATATTAACCCAAGATTTTATTATTATTGTTAAAATGTAGCTCATGAGTTGGATTACCTCGATAGGCCCTAGTGGCTTTGTGTTTTCTAAATGTAATGTAATGTAATATATATAGACTGGAGCATTTTAGAGGGAAATAATAGGGAAGGTAACTTCTTCATTGACTGCTATGGGTTAAATTGTGTTTTAACACCTAACTAGTGATCTACTTATTTTTTATTTTTTATTTTTTTCTAGTGCAGTATTAGCTCCTTTCCAAATGTGCAATTGAAACTTGTTGCAAATGAATAAAGTTACAGCTACTTAAGGTTTTCAGGGTGAATTTGTAGTTTCAACCAACCATGGAATTTTTTTATGAAAAATACGTCATTCAAGAGCTCTTCAAATTCTGAACAACTTTTTTATTTACCATTTTGCTTGCAAATGAATGACAGTTGAATAAATTAATAGAACCATTTTAGCCAATCAGCTTCATCCTAGATCATGCCATACGCACAGCGCTTTCATATGAAATTAGTTTGAAAGTGGCGAGTCTGTGCGGTGGATACAGTTATAATTACTAGGTATTTATTAAGAAATTTTATCTTGATGATGAAGCTGCACTGCAATTTTTATATCATGGCATCCTTCCTTCAGTATTCTGTACAGTGCCCGGACTGCAAACTTCCCTGTACATATAGGGAAGATAGGCATTCTTGGTATTGTGGGTGGTGGACCAAGATAGCCAAGACAAAGAGGAGAAGGCAGTGCAATTTCTATACTTCTATAAGAACATAAGAAATTTTTATAGTGGGCATACTAGGGGCCACTTCGGCCTATCGAAGTGGCTCCACTATGTAAAAACTAATTAATTATCAATTTAAAACTAAAGATAGAATCTCTGGATCCAGAGGATCAAAGTCATAATATGCTACCATCCGCAAATATGTTACACTCTATAGGTATCTATTTATAACTGACATGCAAATATATCAGATCCAAAGAATCCAGTCAATTTCATTACAGTACCCATCAATACCAGTACCTTGCCAACCAAAAATAAGTCAAGGTCCATATCAGTTACGGACCAAGTCACAATTTACAACCATATACATTACAATATATATATACTTAGGAGGAAAAGTCTAGGTGTGGCTGTAAAGACTGTACAGTAATGTAGAAATGTGTGTGCACCCATTTTGGGTCTCCTATTTAAAGGTGTTTGTGGGGCAAGTGAAGATCATGAGATCAATACCTCACAGTACTATGGGGGGCACCACTCAGCAGAGGAATCTCTTTAAATTTGGTGTGTAAGGACAGAGAGTATCCCTTAACCCAAGATGTTGCCTCCCTCTATCCCACAACACTTGTGTTGAGCTGTGGGATCTATCACCTAAATGCATATAATATATATGAAATAAACTAGTACTATTCATGCAATAAAAATGGGCTTAAACACTATCATCAGATGTCCCTTGCAGACATCAAACTATCCAACCTTCTTTTGAAAGAATCAAGTGTATCTGAAGTCACCACTTCTTTTGTCAGACTGTTCCAAAACTTAATTACTCTATTTGTAAAACTATGTTTTCTTAAATTTGTTCTACATCTTGGCTTAAATAACTTCATACTATGACCTCGGAAATAGTGTTTTGTTAACCATTGGTACAGAAAGAGTGGAATCACAACACTATTTTTCAGTGTTTGAACTGGGCTTTGCACATGTGTTGACTGGCGAAGTTTTTGTTCTGAGGTGACTGAGTGGTGGTTTGATAATCAAGACTTGATTGGTGGTCAGGGAATTGAGGTGGAAATTGACGAAACATTATTTGTGAAGAGCAAGTATGATTGTGGTTGGCTGGTGAGGTAAGTTTGGGTCTTTGGTGAAATATGAAGACCAATTGTGGTTCTGTAACACGTGTAGAAATGAAGTCAGGCAGTACAAAGAGAAAATTGAATACTTGGAGTATGAAAACAAAAGGTTAAAGGACAGGGTGAAAGATCTGGAAAGTAAAATGGAAGGAATGAAAAAAGAAATAATTCATGAAGTGACAGAGAAGGTAGGAGAGGTATTCCATCTCGAGTGTACACACTTTTTGGTGATTTCTGCCACTCATCTTACCGATTTTAATGATTTTTAGTGTGGTAGTTGGGTATGATGATTAATGAAGCATGACCAAATTTTAGCGACTTGGGTCAAATAGTTTGGGAGTAATGACCCCCTCAAATTTAGGGTCAGTAGTATAACCTCATGATTTTGAAAGATCATAACTCAGGATCTAATGGATGGATTTTAATGATTTTGGTGTCAAAATGCTCAGAAAAGACAGCAGGATAACTTTAATTTATGCACAGAGTGCATACATTCCAAAAAAAGTTGCATTTATATTTCACCTTTGACCTTGACCTCAGGTCAGAGTTCAAGATTCAAGGTCATGAAAATTGACATCAGTAAAGACCTTTAGATGAAGCATATTCAAGCAAAAAATTGGAGTGGGATCTCCATGAGTTTGCTTTCCACAAGCATTTGAAATTGTGCATGTTGAAAATTTTGAGCATTTTATTTAAGATAACTTCACAAATAGTTCATATATACTGTATGTATGTATGTATATAAATATATATATATATATTATATAAATATAGCTACATTCATGGTTTGATAAATAAACTGTATGTATTAAGATTTTTGCAAATATTAAGGTATTTGCTGCTCTAAAAGAACAATAATTTTCATCACAGTACCTATATAATTTGTATATTTAATCATGTTAAATTTGTGTGTGTTCAGGTTTTGACTACATGCTGATAAAATGTGAGAAATATGAGAATGGAGTATACAGAATGATACTATCAGCAGGAAGGAGTGTGGCTGTGAGTGGTTTGAGGGAAGAAATAGGGGCATCAATGATGAGAACAAGAATAATGAAAGGAAAGCTCAACTATGTAAAAAGTATCTTGAAAAATGGCACAGGCAGGTTGGTTGGGGAAATATTTAGAAAAGTAAAAGAAGAAACAAGAGGGAAGTGGATGGAGGAGGTTGAGGGATATATGAGTGACTTGAGAATAAATATAAAATACCTAAAAGATTCCAAAAAACAGGAACTGGCAAACAAAGTACGTACCTGGGATGAGGACCACTGGAGGAAAGATATGGATGGAAAGGAAAGTTTAAAAATATATAGGAAATGGAAAAGAAATTATTGGAGACATGGAGGATATGTATGATAACACCCCAGCCTCAACCATACTGTACAGATGTAGGGCAAATAATTTATAACTTAATGACAGAAATAGATTTATAGGAGGGGACACCAAATGCCCCATGTGTGCATATGAAAAAGAAGACCTGGAGCATTTCTTGTTGGACTGTAGTGCCTACAGGGAGGAGAGAGTAAAAGCCATCAAATTACAACAGCCATTCATGGCAGACAAGGAGGAGATTAAGGGGGGGTTTATCTTTAGGAAGGAAAATATAGACCACAAAAAATAGATAATACAGGGTGTACATAAAGTCAGGATCTATTTTTGTGAAGCACTTGGAAATTATATGGAATTCAATCATAAAATGATAAAGTGGTAACATTTATTAAATAATTAAGAGTAGGATTCGACGTGACGCCCATCAGTATCCCTGCACAGCTCAAATCGTTCCGCAGCATTTCTAAACACATTCTGGAGCATTTGTGGGGTTATGTTATCTGCAGCAGTTCGTATATGTGTACGTAAGTTTTCAAGACTCGTAATCTTCGTCTGATAGATGTGCGATTTGATAAAGCCCCATGCAAAGAAATCTAAAGGGGTTAAATCTGGTGATCTCACTGACCAAGGTCTGTTGCTTCCGTGTCCGATCCAGCGATTTGGAAAACGTCCATTTAGATAATCCTGAACAATTTTGGCATAGTGACAAGGAGCACCATCATGTTGATAGATGATGGTACTAACAATCCTATCTCCTTTTAGATTTCTTTGCATGGGGCTTTATCAAATCGCACGTCTATCAGACGAAGATTACAAGTCTTGAAAACTTACGTATACGAACTGTTGCAGATAACATAACCCGCAAATGCTCCAGAATGTGTTTAGAAATGCTGCGGAATGATTTGAGCTGTGCAGGGATACTGATGGGCGTCACGTCGAATCCTACTCTTAATTATTTAATAAATGTTACCACTTTATCATTTTATGATTGAATTCCATATCATTTCCAAGTGCTTCACAAAAATAGATCCTGACTTTATGTACACCCTGTATATAAATTCTGGAAAATACGATATCAAATGGTTAAAGCACAGCACAGAGGATGAAGACATCAGGAGGCAATGTTGAAAAGGCTAGACCTCCAACATTTCATCACATCATATCAGGGGTATTGAGCGGATCTCAAAAAAGTGTTTTTTTGTGCCCCTCCTTGACCAGGATAGGAGTGCTGCCATGCTAGTACCCATCATTAAGCAGTACATCCATCCTGGTAGTGTAATTTACAGTGACTCTTGGCAGGCATATTGGAAGCTGTGCAACAAGGGGTATACACACTTTGATTAATCACCTGAGCACTTTGTTGAGCCAAATAACCCCAACATCCACACTCGGAACATCGAGTGGCTGTGGCTAGACCTTAAACAGTGGACCAAGAGGCCAGGGTTGAGGAGCAAGTACTTCAAACAGTACTTTTCTTGGTATTTATTCCTCCATACTTTCAAGGAACAGCTGCATCACCATTTCTTCATCAAGGCCACTTGATTATACCAGCCACAGTTGGACAGGAGGCAACCAGCTGGCCTTCCTGCCATCCTACTCCTGCAGGACAATGACTCAGACCATCAGTCAGACAATGAGGACACACCACACAGTCATCCAGAACCCTTGGAACCTTCAACGAAACCACAACCATCGACATCTCGCCAATAAGGTAAGGTGATCTATCTACTTGTGAGTTGCCCCCAGTTAATTGAATGTCAGGTTAGGGCAACTGAATGCCCAGTTAGGTCAAATAAATGCCTGGTTAGGTCAATTGAATGCCAGGTTAGATTAACTGTACGCCCTTGATGATTGGTTAGGTTGTCATGATATTTTCCTTAGTTTTAACGAAAATATAGGGTAAACTTTAAATAGCTATAACTTTTTTAATATTCATTTGCGACAAATTTGCATTGAAGAAGTGTCTTAGAATTGTTGAAACTACCTATTGTAAAGACAAAATTCCTAAGATTCTGTGGTTGTATGAAACTGCAAATTTACCCTAATTTCTGTCGCAAATTACTCATTACCACAGTCCTCCCACCCAAAAACCCCGATTTCCCACGGGTTCCCTTGTTCAACTGTCATTCATTTGCAAGCAAAATGGTAATTAACCCTTTCACTCCTGTCCCCTCTGACCTAACAAAAAGCACGAAAATGTGGTAATTTTAAAAAATTTAAAACTTGTATGTTTGAATGCTAACCTACCTTTGAAAAGCACTAAGGACTCATCAATAACTAACTTTTGAAACAGTCTAAAAAACTGTTGGCACTCGTCTTTCAGATCATCATACACGAATCTTATTTTATACAAACAGTCCTCAGTAGCATTAGGCCTATCATTGTTTGCAAAATGTAGAGATCTTAGCAAAAGTTCATACTGGTCCCTACTCATAAATTGACTAAATATTGGTGTAATTAGGAGCATGTCCTTAGACCAGTACTCTTTTAGTGAATGTTTTTTTATATGAGGCATCAACACTGTCAGGGCAAGAAATATGTATAACTCATTTACACATACAGAGTTCCATTTATTCACTGGGGAATGTGGTGTGAGCACAACATTTTCCCTAAACTGATCGTAGTATCGATTCGTTTCAGTCACAATATGAGTCATAAGATTATTGTCAAAAAACAACTCAAAGAACTCTACTACTTTTGATTCATTATTCAGATCAAGATGACCCATAATGCCTGCATGTGAATCATCAAAATGTCTCTCTTTTGGAGTAAAAATTCTTTGATGCATTTCCATTTTTCACCATCAAGTTGCACCCCTACTGCTGAACTTTGTGTCACTTTCATCACCAAATATATCATTACTGCTATTATTACTATCAGTATCACTGTCACTATCAGTATCACTGTCACTACCAGTATCACTATTATTTTCCTCAAAAACACTGTCATATAGTAATCGATTTATGTCACTAACCGAACATGTGTGAACCACTTTTCTGTGCCTGTGTAAGCCGCACCAAATTTTTACATCCCTCTGCCATAACTCTTCAAGGGCTACTGAGTATACAAATATTTGTTCCAATAATATATAACTTTGTCTCAGACTCAGTGAAGGTTTACAAGTACTGTATTAATGACTAATTACTAGTTGCCAATAAGTAAATAAATATTTTTATTAGGAAAAACGTAGATCTACATGGCTTGGCTGTGACAGCCATTTTCTTTCCACGTAGATCTACGTGGCTCAGAGTGAAAGGGTTAAAAAAGTTGTTCAGAATTTGAAGAGCTCTCGAATGACGTATTTTTCATCAAAAAATTCTGTGGTTGGTCGAAACTACAAATTGACCATTTTGTGTCTGGCAGCGTTGTGTGAGTAGTTTTTAGTTCCAGTGGATTGTGAATCATTTTGTGTGAAGGTTGAGATGTGCACACACATTTGGAAAGAGGAATTGAAACTATATACTAGAAACAAAAAACAGAAGTGGAGGTCACTAGTTGGGTACTAAATGACAATTTTACCTGTTTATTTGTTGCCTGCTTAGTCCTAATCATCATGCTCAGTATAAATAAAGAAGACATAATACTAGTGAATATCTATAGCCCCCCAGATAGCTCCCATCTAGAGCTCACTGAAGTTCTGGAAAAAATCAGGCAGTGCCCAGCTATTGTAGACTCAACATGAGAATTAATCATTACAGGAGACTTTAATCTCCCAAATTGCACCTGGAACCAATATAGTGGTATGAAATCAGGGACAAAAAGGTCCAAATCAAAACACCTGGATGAGTTTATGAAAAACTCCTCCTAGTACAGCATGTTCACTGCCCAACTAGAAAAAATAATATCCTAGATTTAGTGCTGACAAATAATGCAACTACAATTGACCACATTGTTATAACACCAACTATACACTCCAACCACAATGTCATGCACAGTGGCGGTCCTAGCTTACATGACGCCCTGGGCGAACCTCACCTTCAGCACCCCCCTGTTTGCCAACACACACACATTCGAATCCCCCCAAAATAAAGGACAGACATAACTCTTTCACAAAATAACTTTTTATTGGACTAATTGTTGGAACTTCAGAACCAAAATAAAGACTCAAATTTCTGAATTTTACAAATCCTTCATCACGTAAATAGAATAACTCACTTAAGAGAATGTAATTATGATACTATGAACAGGAAAAATACAAATTAAATTGCACAACTGCCATAAATAAACTATTTTTATTTATTTCTTTATTTATTTATTCTTATTTTTATTTTTATTTTTTTTGCAGGTGCTCATGCCGCCCCTCCACAAATGCCGCCCTGTGCGGCTGCCCATATTGACCATATGAGGAACCGCCACTGGTCATGCACATATTCACAAACTTGTCTCCACAAATGTAAGCAAGACCCATGCCAAATGGACTTGCCATACTCTGACCTAAACCTGCACAAGTCAGACTGGACATCAATAAATAACTGTCTGGGAAAAATAAATGGAAAATGAATTAGAAAACTTAGAACCAGAAGAATGCTGGAGTAAAATACAATACCTGCTATCATCAGCATTATACAAGCACACACCAAAGAAAACCGATATTGCAAAGAAGCACCTGACAAAAGAACACAGATACAGAAGGACACTCGTGAGAAAGAGAACAAAGCTATCTAAACAACTGACAAAGCAATTAAGTGATACAAGATGTAGTAACATCCGGAAACAGATACTGATGTTAGAACTTAAAATAAAGGAGTCAACCATAAGAGAGAATATTGATAATGAACACAAAGCTATTGGCATTATAAAAGAAAATAGCAAATTTTTCTTTAGCTATGCTAAACGCAAAGCAGTTATCAAAACGAGCGTTGGCCCATTGCTTGTTAAAGATGGACTCATTCTTGCATCTAATCCACAGGAAATGGCAAGCATTCTACAATCTCAATATGCTTTAAGCTGGAGTACCCCTGTAGTAGCTAAGAAAATAAGAACTACAGCATTTTTTAATAGAGAAGAAAATGACCAAGACAGACCATTATTGGAAGATATACAAATAACCACTAGAGATATATAACAGGCAATAACAGAGCTACCAGGGAGTTCAGCCCCTGGTCCAGATGGAATTGGAGCCAAGATTCTTAAGGAATGCAAACATACTTTATCTCTGCCTTTGAAAATCCTGTGGAGATCCTCACTAGACACCAGTAGAATACCACCAATCATGAAACAAGCAAATATTACCTCAATCTACAAAGGAGGCAAAAGAAAGGAAGCCAAAAACTATAGACCCATATCTTTGACTGCCCATTAGAGTGTCCCAATTTTTTTTGTTCCTGAAGTTTGTCATGCACACCCCCCTAATTTCTTCCACTCGTGAAAACATGCCAGCAAGATGAATTTCATTCGTGTTCTTTAATTTTAAGGGTCCCCTCAAACCATGTGTTACTATTGCTGAACGGCTACTCTCTACCTTATACTAATTGTAGCATATTTCTTTTCAGGTTATGGATACAAGAAAGCAGGAGACTGTGTGGTTGGTGGGGGTGTTGCGAAATGAACCCCTGGAAACGCTGTGTCAACTCCCGACAGTGGGAGATGTTCTTCGACATCTGTTGTTCTTCACTCGGAAGAAAAAAAGTCCACAGCAGAAGCTGCCAATGTGGTAGCTGATGAGGTTATGGCGGTGTGGGCTCGAGCATCTATTCCGACCTCCCACAAGCCCAAGTGCGTCGAGAGGATCAAGGCCCTCTCCACGGACTACGAGAAGGTTGCCAGAAACCGAAACCATGGGGGAGAGAAGCAACTGGAGCGGTGAAACTGGCGGAAGATTTCAACGAGGGCCTGACAAAAAACGAGGAGGAACGGCAGCTCGTGTACCAAGTCGTCGAATACCACCGCCAGCAGTTCCCCTCAGCAGACAAAAAGATCCTCTGTCCCCCGAAATGAAATGTGCCATTAGGAAGAATTTCCATTTCCTTTAATTTAGTCATTAGAAAGAATTTACATTTCATTCTTCCATTCTAGAATGATTAATGCTGAGCATTTACGTTTGTTCATATAGGGTCGAATAAACAAGGTCAATGAGGGGACCCTTCCCCTCCTAATAGGCCAATGAAATTTCGCCCATTTTTTCCTTTCTTCAAGTGTAATTAATTAAAGGGGTGTGCGATTTGACTCTTGCAAATTTTTATTTTCACATGTGAGGCTGGGACACCCTACTGCCCATATTATCAAAATATTTGAGAAAGTCCTGAAAAGCCACATTGTCAACTTTATAGAAAATGAACATCTCTTAGAAGAATTTCAACATGGCTTCAGACAAAAGAGATCCTGTCTTACTGAACTTATAGACCATTGCAATACAATCCTACAATATTTAGGCGCCTCGGTGGTGTAGTGGTTAGCGTCACTGACTACAAAACCATTGGCCCCCAGGTTCGAGACCCGATGGCAGCTGGCGCACAGCAAAACCCAGCTGTTCATCCTTCCACACAATAAAGAAAGTGGTTGGTAGATAAATGGGTACCCTAGGTGGCCTAGTGGTTAAAGACACTGGGCTGCTGATGGGGCATGGTTTGGATTCCACGTTAAACTGTAGGTCTAAGGTGGAGTGAAAAGCTTGACCTTCGTCAGAATGAACAATTTGGGCAGAAGCTAACCAAAGGTTAATTTGGGAGAAAACCACAATGTTGATGTCATCTATTTAGACTTTGCAAAAGTTTTTGACAAGGTTGACCATGGTATATTATTCCATAAACTAAAAGAACTTGGTATTTGTGGAAAAATAGGAAAATGGATCCATGCCTTTCTCTCTGACAGAAAACAAATAACAATTGTAAATGGAGCAAGATCTATAGAAAAAGAAGTGATTAGTGGAGTGCCACAAGGTACAGTACTGGGACCAATTCTATTCATTATAATGCTAAACAATATAAACTGTAACCTAGGAAGCTCTCTCCTGTCATTCACGGATGATACCAGAATACTAAGATCAATCACAGAAAAAGAAAACTAATAGGATATATACTGAGGACATTCAGAATGAGGGACAGTATGACCATGCTTACCCTGTGGAAATCACTTGTTCTTCCATGCATTGAAGAATTATGGTTTCCCACAAACAGAGTGAATTGCAAAAAATTGAGGGTCTACAAAGAACCTTTACCTCATATATTAAACAACCTGATGGGCAACAGGTGAATAAAAACAAATTAAACTACTGGGATAGGCTCAGAGACCTTGACCTTTATTTCGTAGAAAGGAGGTTTGAGAGAGACATCGTAATCTACACCTGGAAAATTCTAGAAGGGCTTTTAGTTGCTCCTGATACCAAACCAATTGTGCCCACCTCGACAAGAACTGGCAGAATATGTCAAAAACATCACCTCCCACCAAACAGTCTAAGAAGGATTCAAACCCTTCAATATAATAGTATCTCTAGGCAGGGTTCTTGCCTGTTTAACTCCTTGCCTCAGTACCTTAGAGATATAAGTGCAGTCCCAGTAGATACTTTTAAAAAACACTTGGACATGTTTTTAGCCAACATACCCAACCAACCCACAGTGCCAGGGTATTCCTCTGCCAGCCCAGCCCCCACAAATTCAATAGTGGACCAAATTGTATGGCAGGAGCAAGAGAAAAGAAGGGTGGCAACTCTGTCATGGCCCCGCCTCAGGAGATGCTGAGCAGACTTTGTGGGGGGAGCAGCGCACCCTTGAGGCAGAAGCGCTTCAAGGTAAATTGAAGATAAATTGTTGTAGTGTGAGCATGTGATAATGCAGTCCTGTGATCTATCTACTTGTGAGTTGCCCCCAGTTAATTGAATGCCCAGTTAGGTTAACTGTACACCTTTGATGATTGGTTAAGTCATGATGTTTTTGTTAGTTTTAACAAAAATATCGGGTAAACTTTAAATAGTTAACTTTTTTAATATTCATTTGTGACAAATTTCTGTAATTATTGAATGTTTCACCAACACTGAAATTAATATCCAAAATATATTTTTCTAATGTATTTTGGTGTGTGCTGTTCAAATATGACCTTCATATCTTGCACAAATGAACTGAAACAAAGTTTTATGAAACATTAAAGTTTTCCTATGTTTTGGTTAATTTTTGCTAGAATTGAAGGTCATATAAACCAAACACCAAAATACATTAGAAAAATGTATTTTGGATATTAACAAAAACCAAATGGTCTAGGAACATATATATATATATAGGGTGCATTAAACACCCCATGATTTTCAAAAAGTTGTTGGATTTTAATGTCTATTCCCTCAAATGTTACACTTGTTGGTAGAAGTATGTATGCAAAATATAAATCAAATCGGAGGTGGTCCTGGGTGGCCACCGGCCACTTTTATATATTTAGTAGTGATGCACCGAATATTCGGCAAATATTCGGTATTACTTATAATACTAATATACAAATATTCGGTATTACTATACTTACATTGATTGAAAGTTGAAAATGTATAAAACACAACGCCAATGTCACTACTCCAACTTTGCTCATTTCCGCAAATTTGGCCTCACTTTGCGGTCACATTCAACCACTTGAAGAAGATTTTGGAAGTGGTCTTCTCCTCTTGCAGCTGAGACAAAATCAGTTGTGAGCTTTACTGCTCTCTCCGCAGGGTCATTCACAACATTTAACCCATCCACAATGGACTTGGCTGCCTTGAAGTGGTCATTGTTCTGCCAATTGTCAACATCCTCTGTTAGGAAGGTCATATCCAGGTGAAGAAGGTTCACTGTAAACCATGAGTCCTCGTTCACAAGATCAGCCAGGGTTGTCGCTTCTGTAATTTTTGGAAATGACGGTTTGCCATATCCAGAACCGTAGCAGTGTTTTGGAGTGCTTGGCATTTCATCTGGTTGTATGGCCAGTAACACATCTGCAAGGGCACGACGCTCCTTTTGAGGTACTGCATTGCTGAACAGTGCCAAAACAACCAGTTCTGGGGTTAAATACCACAAATGTCTATCAAAGGCTTTCACAGCGCTGACTGAAATGATTGAGTTGACAGCTTTATAGTTGAGCAGAGTCTTGTATAAGCACAAATCAAACCATGGGGCATTTGAAGCAGACTGACATATGAGCCACCAATCACAATAAATATAAACAACAAAAACAACAAACTCCTTCAGTTTTTCCTGTTGATGTTGTGTTGTTACAGTTCCTCGAGGTAGTACAGAAATTTGCTCTTCAAGTAGGCATATTTTGATGGAATAAAGAATCTTTGACATCCACCTTGCTTTATGCATGGCCCCAGGTCTGTGGAGTGTTCCTTGTTTTGTGACATCATCATCGAGGACTACCTGGCAGAGTTGTGGCATTTCCTTGTAGTCTTCCCTACAGTATGAAGCGCTTGTGCGGATTGTGCTTAAAACCTTGTTTTTGCAGGATAAAAGCAGTTGTTGTGCATCGTCATTGTACATTGAAATGTCAATTTTGGTTAAACTTTCATCCTTTGCATGCGATATGCGTTCCCAATTCTTCTGGAATCTTTGGAACAAAGATGCTTCTGGAGACTTTGATGTCTCAATTTTGAGAGCGTCAAACACATGATCCAGGATTACCTCTCCAACATGATGGTGACATGCACACCACAGAAGAGCACGGTCCAGTTTTGATTGAATGGTAACACAGGCAGCTGTAACGTGTCCAGTGTTTGATGCTGTTGTGTCAAAACATAAGTTGACAACTGACTGTTTGCACTTCCATGAATGTAGAAACGTGTAAGTGTGCTCAGCAATGATGTCACCTGATGACATATCACTTCCACGAGGATATCTAGCCACTCCCAGTAGCTTTACATCAGTGGCATTCCCAACCAACACTGGCAATCTTTCTTCCTTGCCATTCTTGTTTGTGAGCGTATGCATCTGCTTGCCATCCCAGTGAAGTGTTGCAGCTGTTGGGGCGATCCAATTTTCTCGAATATCTTTGGCGATAGCACTTGTTATTGATCATCGAGCCTTATCAGCAGTTGAATACGACTTGGCCACACGACGTGGATCACCTCCTGCCTCTTGAATTACAGCTTCGGTGAGCACAGCCTGTTGAACAGGAGTTATGTTTAGTCGAGTAGCAACAGACACGACTGAAGGCCTTTTCAGAATATCATGAGGAATAAAGGCAGACGTACCTGCATATGTTGATCTGTGGTGACTACGCTTCCTTTGAAGCTCTGGAATCGCCTCTTCTTCAGTTTCTTCCAAGCTATCTGCAGAGGCACTATCATCAGAGCATACAGAACTTTTCATCTCTTGTACACTGGATGATTCATGACGTTCTCGTCTTGAAGCTTCCGCTAAGATGCATTTTTCTTTTCTACGATCTTTATCAGCTTTCTTCTTGTCAACACTACCAAATGAGGCTACTCTGTCAGATTTCATTGACTCTAAAAATGCTCTATCTTGCTCATTCTTAATGTTTGTCATTGCATCTTTTGTCCATACACCAAAGGTCTTATCAAGACGTTCATTCATGGATTGCAACTTAGCCAAAGTGTTTGGAGATTCTCTGCGAGAAACAGGTATTTGACGCAATTTGTTATTGTCATTAAGAAGGTCAAGTATTAGTTTGCAGCATTGATGGTCTGAAAGCATAGGAATATTTGCTTTAGTGTAGAATGTTTTCAGCTGGATAAGGACTATGCTGGCAGATTTCCATTTGAGTGGCTGTGTTTGTTTGCCTTCACATATTTCTTTCTGGATGTGCCACATCACGCATCGAAGAACCTGCCGGCAAGTTGGGAGGCGGACTCCTGTCAATGTACCATCTCCTTCTGTAAGAGCATTGCCAAGACCAAAAATGGCACTTGCTAATCTGGTCTTCTTAGCTTCCATTGTTACAGCTTCCATTGTTTCTGAAAGACAATAAAGGATATTATTAGACTATAAGTGAAGTTTCGTTTATGGTACATGTTTTATGTAAATCACCCCTTTAGGGTGCATCAAACGCCCTTAGGTTCTTGGATTTTAATGTCTATTCTCTCAAATGTTATGTAAATCACCCCTTAGCAACTCTATATTAAAAGAAACAATGTAAGTAGTCAACTGGTTGGTAAATAAAAAAAATAGATATTTTTACATAGTGCGGCCCCCGAAAATTGCCGCGAAAATATAAAAGTGACCGGTGGCCACCCAGGACCACCTCCGATTTAATTAATGTTTGGCATACACACTTCTAGCAACAAGTGTAACATTTGAGAGAATAGACATTAAAATCCAAGAACCTAAGGGCGTTTGATGCACCCTAATATATATATATATATATATATAACCTAACCTAACCTTAACCCATGTGTTCTCCAATTGCATGTGCTATCAGGGGGCTTTGCCCTGCCAGACCCCCCATGATAATATATATACGTACTAAATTTGGTAATTATTAAATGTCAAGGTCACTGTTGGTGAAATGTTCAATAATAACCCAGATTTCAATTGTACATTTGGAAAAAGGAGCTAAAACTACACTAGAAACAAAAAAACAGAAGTGGGGGTCACTAGTTGGGTGCTAAACAATAATTTTACCCTATAGCTAATGACTGTTTCCTAACATAATTTGTAGACAAACCAACTAGGATCAAGCAATCTTAGATCTGGTTCTTTCCAATGATCATGAACTTGCAGTAGGAGAGTCATTAGGAAGTAGTGACCATTGGATCATACGTTTTAAGATATTATTGACTAGATCCCTATTTAATTCTGACCATCTAGTCCTTTGCTTCTCAAAGGGTGACTGTAGTAGATTTAGGGAGTTGTTAGGCTCACTATGAAAGTGGGATAATGAATTTGCCAATAAAAGTGCTATTGAGATATGGTCTAGATTCAAAGAAATTTTAGAGGATGTACAATGTAGGTATATTCCTTTCAGAAGTGTTAGGAATAACAAGATTAGGAAACCTTTGTGGTGGAATAGGGAAATAGCTAAAATGATTAAAAATAAAGAAGGGCATTCAGGGAATTTAAAGGCAGTGATAGTATTTTAGACTTGGATAATTATGAGCAGTTAAGAAATAAGCTTAATAGTTTGATTCAGAAGAGTAAAAGGCATAGCGAAATAAATCTAGCTAGAAATAGCAATAAAGATCCAAAGAAATTCTTTAGTTTTTATAAATATAATAATAAAAAAGCATGATAGGATTGGCCTAATGGAACATGATGACAGGATGTTTGAAAAAGATCAGGATATTGTTGGTATTGTTAATGATTATTTTAGCTCTGTTTTTACTGAAGAAAATTTAACCAACTTTGATTTTAATTCTTTAGATCCTGTAAATTCAGACATTCTTGATCATATTCATATAGGGAAGGATGATGTTAGGCAAGTGATTCATACATTGAAGTCAAATAAGGCTGCTGCACCTGATAATATATTTGCTAGGATTCTCAGAGAAGGGGAAGAAAGCTTATCTGAGACACTAACTATTTTATTTGCTAGGTCAATTAATTATGCAGAAATACTGTACCAGATGAATGGAAAAAAGCTAATGTAGTACCCATTTACAAAAAGGGCAATAAGGAGGAGGTAGGAAATTATAGGCCTGTTAGTTTGACATGATCATTGGTAGGAAAGATACTAGAAAGAATTATAAAGAATAATACTGAAGATCATTTGGAGATTTTTAATCTTATTTCAAGTTCACAACATGGATTTAGATCAGGAAGGTCTTGTTTGTCTGATCTCTTAGACTTTTTAGAACTTGTAACTGATCAGGTAGATAATAGAAGTGATGTAGATATTATTTATTTGGATTTTAGTAAAGCATTTGACAAGGTTCCACATAGAAGACTTCTGTATAAATTAAGAGCTCATGGTACTGTATACTATATTAGGGCCAGTTTTAAATTGGGTAGAAAAATGGTTAGAAGACAGAGGGTAATTCTAAATGGTCATGAATCTGGGTGGCAGAAAGTGAAAAGTGGGGTACCACAGGCAGAGGTGGGGAGTCAGGGCTTTTTTGAAGAGTCGGGAGTCAGTAAAAATGACCGACTCCTGACTCTTTGATTCAATTTCTATATGCCAACAATTTACCAGAATACTACTATGCCCTAAATAAATATCTTCCTGAACTAATTCTAGATTCACATTTCCATATTTGATTTATTGTTCTGGTAAATCTTAGCAAATGAATTTCATATTTCTATTTTATGATACTAGGTAGCTACCATATAAAAATTAGCAATATATTAATTATTAATTTAATTAGCCCCTATTAGTAATGAGTCATGGGCCTAGTAGAAAATCAGCAGTCTTTCAATATTTTAAGCTAAATGAGGATGAAAGTATTTTTATTTGTCAAGTAGAAAAGGATGGTAAAGAGTGTAATGCCAAAATTAGTGCTTACACTGGGAAACATGCTAATGCTCCAACTAGAGCCTCAAACTTGAAACGCCATCTACGAAACAAACATCCCAATATTTATAAGGTTGTAGATCAGCATGATAAGGAAAGAGTTGGGAGTTGGGAGTCGGTTTTTAAAAATACCAACTCGGGAGTCGGTTGTTTTTGGCTGACTCCCCATCCCTGACCACAGGGATCAGTTTTACGTCCATTTCTCTTTAGTTTATATCTAAATGATTTAGAGAAAGGAGTAGGTTGTAAAATTTATAAATTTACAGATGATACAAAAGTAGTTGTTCCAGTTACAAATATAGAAAATTCTTATAAACTGCAAAAGGATCTTGATAGATTAGTTGCTTGGGCTAGTAAATGGCACATAGAATTCAGTGTTAAAAAATGCAGTCATGCATTTTGGTAGAAATAATGAAAACTTTAGTTATGGTATAAGATGCAAGGGAACTGGTTGGAGGATGTTAGAAAGGAAAGGGATCATGGCATTATAGTTTGTAGTGATCTGAAATTTTCTAAGCAGTGCTTAGAAGCTAGAAATATGGCAAATAAAATGTTAGTTACAAGAGTAAGGAAGTCCTCTGTAAATTATTTAATTCTTATGTTAGGCCTCACTTAGAATACTGCATTCACACTTGGTCCCCTCACCTTAGACATAATATTGATATGCTTGAAGGTGTGCAGTATACCAAGCTTTTATCCCTAACCTTAGAAGATTGGATTACAGGGAAAGATTAAAGGAACTTGGTATGTTTAGTTTTGAGACACATTGTATGAGGGTCCGAGATATGATACAGATATTCAAAATTTTCTCAGGTTTGGACAATTTAGATATACAGTGGGCCCTCATTGTTCATGAAGCTCGCTGTTTGCGATTTTGCAAATTTGTGATGACCCATTTTACTACCATGTTTCAGTAAATTCAAGACTGACTCCACAAATTCATGATTTTGTCATGTGGCACAACACCAGTGTACTATATTTAGTATGTTATTTAGTTGTTTATAAAATATTATTGCTTTACATAAATGTTTATGAAATAATATTGCTTTATATTACAGTGGTAGCTACTTCTCTTAACGAATGTAATCCGTTCCATTGAACAGCTCGTTAAGAGGAAATTTCGTTATGAGATGCATTAGTTTAATGGGTTTTTCATTAATTGATTCCAGAGACCCAAGAAAATGATATATATAACCTTTGGTTAGCTTCTGCCCGAATTGTTCATTCTGACGAAGGTCAAGCTTTTCACTCCACCTTAGACCTACAGTTTAACATGGAACCCGAACCACGCCCCATCAGCAGCCCAGCATCTTAACCACTAGGCCACCTAAGGTACCCATTTATCTACCAACCACTTTCTTTATTGTGTGGAAATGAAGAGCTGGGTTTTGCTGCGTGCCGGCTGCAGTCGGGTCTCAAACCCGGGCTGATGGATTCGTAGTCAGTGACGCTAACCACTACACTACCGAGGCGCATTTTATATATATATATATATATATATATATAATATATATATATATTATATATATATATATATTGTATATATGTGTGTGTGTGTGTTATATATATATATATATATATATATATATATATATATATATATATATATATGTATGTAATGATATATAAATTATATTAAATGAAAATACACAAATGTTTTATTAATTTTTATAAATACATAAATTTGAGAAAAATATGAAGGCACAACTGTTCACAAGCTATTTCCGATAAGGACTGACGCTACGGTAGGGATGGACACTATGGATGCTCGCACATCACATGTTCCGATGGGCGCTCATTATGAGGGTCTGCACTCATTATGTGGAGTATTATGGTCAGTGGGAGGCTTCTCATTAAGAGAAAATTCATTATTAGGGTTAATCATTAAGAGAGGTACCACTGTAGCTACATACAGTAAAAAGTTTTAGCTACCAGGTACGTAAAATATCATTGTTTATGTAATATTACAGTAACATTATTGGTTTTTATTAGTGTTTGATGCAAATCAGTTTAATAATACATATTGCTTTAGTATATTCTGTGTTTAAGGGCCAAATTAAATAAAATAAATAGTCGAGCTTCACAATTATTAATGTCATTGTAAATTGAAAAAATTTATTTTATTATTATTAATAAAAGTTATTCTATTCTTTTTTGGTGTTTTAAGGATATTTTACACTGCCATCCTTGAGCTTTTGGAACCAATTAGCCATTTTACATTGAAAATGAATCTATACGAAAATAGAGCCTTGTACGCCTATGCTCTAGTTAACCAGTTCCCTTGAATCTCGTAACTAAAGTTTTCATTATTTCTACCAAAATGCACGACACTGCATTTTTTAATACTGAATTCCATCTGCCATTTACTAGCCAAGCAACTAATCTATCAAGATCCTTTTACAGTTTATAAGAATTTTCTATATTTGTAATTGGGGCAACTACCTTACTTTTGTATCATCTGCAAATTTATAAATTTTACAACCTACTCCTTTCTCAAAATCATTTAGATATAAAATAAAGAGTAATGAACCTAAAACTAATCCCTGTGGTACCCCACTTTTCACTTTCTGCAACCCAGATTCATGACCATTTAGAATTACTCTGTTCTCTGTCTTCTAATCATTTTTCTACCCAATTTATAACTGACCCCAATATCCCATGAGCTTTTAATTTATATAGAAGTCTTCTATGTGGAACCTTGTCAAATGCTTCACTGAACTCCAAATAAATAACATCTACATCATTTCCATTATCTATCTGATCAGTTACAAACTCTAAAAAGTCTAAGAGATCAGACAAACAAGACCTTCCTGATCTAAATCCATGTTGTGAACTTGAAATAAGATTAAAATCTTCCAAATGATCTTCAATATTATTCTTTATAATTCTTTCTAGTATCTTTTTTACCACTGATGTTAAACTAACAGGCCTATAATTTCCTACCTCCTTCCTGCTATCCTTTTTGTAAATGAGTACTACATTTACTTTTTTCCATTCATCCAGTACTTCTGCATAATTAAAAGACCTAGCAAACAAAATAGTTAGTGCCTCAGATAAGCTTTCCTCTCCTTCTCTGAGAATCCTAGCCAATATATGATCAGGTCCACCAGCTTTATTTGACTTTAATATATGACCTTGATAGGCCTGAGTGGCTTCATGAAATGTACCAGTAATTCTTAGGTTTCTAAATGCATAATTTTAAACTAGCATAGCCTTCTAACATGGCTAAAAAAAAATTTTCTTGTATATAAGTCTAATATGATGAATTCTTGAAATGACTGATTCTGCAGGTGACAAATTGTTTGTTTAAAAAAAGTAATTTTCTCTAGCCACCTCTAGAGCTGGCTTTGACTAAGTTCAAGGCAAGTCTAGTTTGTTTTGATGAAAAGAATGCAGCTAACTTGAATTAATTTGACTTCATCTGTTGAATGAAAAGAAAATGGCTTTAGTCAGATCTTGAGTTTTGGCTAAATGAATGTGCCAACTTCAGTTGAGTTAACTTTACTTTGACTTGACCAGGTCAATTGGACCAAAAGAAAATGGCTTAAGTATAAAGATAACTCAAAGCCACCAAGACCTCTCTTGGTTGTTTCCAAAATAAGAACCAAACCACCCCAAACATACTGTAATGTTTTACTCTATAATACAATAGGCCCCAACTGTAAAAAAATATAGGCCTAATGGCTGAAAAGACTATAATAAAAATTCCAGATTTTTCAAAAAGTGTGTTAAATGTAAACACTGCTAATAAAGAAAATGATCCCAAAGGAACATCCTTCAGTGATAAACAGAAAGAAGATCTAGAGGATCTTAAAAATGATGATGATATTAAATTAGACATTGGAGAACATTATCATGTTAGAAGAGCTGATGACTCCTGGCGTAAGTAACAGAAGTAACAGGTTAGGTAGGCTTAATTGAACTTAAGTATCTTTAGGTTCTTCATACATCTGTTTTTGGAAAATATTGCTCACTATACATTTTAAGACATTATGGCAAATCTTTACTATCCAGACAAGTCAGACAGAGTCAATGATTCTCTGCCCATAGCCTATTCAAGAGGCAGATGATGTCATGGATATTTCTTTGTTATATATTAGGGCAGGCATGGGCAACACCAGCCTGCCTGCCTCCATTCTAAATTACTGAGAGACAGCCCTCTTGATTTTTCTAATGCAAAAAAGTTGCAGGAGGGTCATTCCAAGTCAAATGAAACACCTCTGGGTTGATCATCACCAATTATCCCGAAAAATTTTTTGCAAGTAGGCCTAGGGCAGATATACTCAGAAAAAAAAATTTGTCTGCCCGGGCCTTGGGACCTGAGATATGGGGGCCCAAATTTGGGGGCTGAACGCGTATGGACAATTTTCAAATGCTTATATCTCTGGTTCTAATTGAGCTAGAGAGTTGGTTCTGGTGCCAAATTAGAGAGAAAACATAGCCCTGCCACTTTGCTCTAAGTGACTGAATCAAAAAAATAATTCGGAAAAATATGAGCGAAAAAAATGTTTTTTTGTTTTTGACCCCCTAAAAACAGTCGACCCCCCAAAAAAAAAAAATTTCTAGGGACGCCCAAAAAGGTTCTCTATAACTCAAAAAAATTTTATCTTTGGCTGGGCTTTAGTATAGGCACCACAGCACAACATAAAACCAGTTTTTTGAATTTTTCATATTTTTACTTCAATAAAGTTATATTCTATTAAATGTTTTATTTTGCAAGGGTCTAGTAGTAGGTTTTAAATAGGACTCTGGACTAAAATATATTAATTGTTATTTTTTTTTTTCAGATTAATGTTATTTTTAATAGCTAAAATTATTAAAAAAAATAGTATATAATTATAATGGATGATAAAAGTGTTAATCAAAGAAACTTAAAAAGAAAATGTGCGGACCCTAATAATCAGCACCCAGGACAGAAACGGGATAAATCCTTGAGGCATCCAACTAATGATATTATGACATATCTTCCGGTGTATGGATTTACTCAAGATCATCATTTTTGCAAACAATGTAGAAAAAAATCAGACATTGAAGCAGATGAACAAAAGATGAACGCACAATCTCAAGGTAAAACTTCCATTTACGTATTAAAAACATATATATTACAACCTTATTTTCATATGTAGGACTGTAGGTATCTTATTTGTATTTACTAAAATATATGTAAAAAAGTAAATCTTAATTTAACAACGCCTTCATTAATTGAATCAAATATTATACTTAATTCCACTATTGGCTGCTGAAAATATGTACATTAATATTTACTGCATAATAAAAATAAACAAATTATATTGACTCATACCTAAGCATATACCGTACTATGTATTTTTTTCAGTGAATTTGTTTAATAGTAATTTGTATTTATGTAATTAAATAAAATATGTATTTACAGATGAAGATCAGCTGATGCAGTCGAGCAGTAATGAAACAGAAAGTTCTGGTTGTAGTAATGCGCCTATGCCGATCGATGTATCATTTGAAGTACCCGCTAGTACGAGTGAACTCAATAAATCACTTGTAGCAATTGGACAGTCCCCCATAAAAATAGATAAATTAAAAGGGAGAGAGTCTTACATTCCCAACAAAGCTAAAAAAGTATATAATAGCCTTATGGAACACTTTAAAGTTTTAAAAGGAGCCCTGGACATTGAATTTGATCAAGAAGAGCAAAGTATAGGAACTGAAATAGAAAAAAAAGCTGGCTATTTCAATGAGATGATGCTCTCTCTGAAGGAAAAATTTAATGTGAGCAGTAAGAGTGAACAAGTTAGAATTTTAACTCTATTACCTAAAAGTTGGAGTTTAAGAAGAACAGCAAAAGAATTTAACACTAATATATATCAAGCAAAAATAGCTAGAAAAATTTCTGAAGAGAAAGGAATTTTGTCCGATCCTAATGCTAAAACTGGGAGCAAAATTGAAGCAACTGTTGTTAATAGCATAAAGGAATTTTATACGTCAGAAGAAGTAAGTAAGAGTTATGCCAGGTAGGAAAGACTATGTGAGTGTAATGGTAGATGGAAAAAGACAGCATATGCAAAAACATCTGGTACTTTGTAATTTGAATGAGGCCTATGTGCTATTTAAAGAAAAATATCCAGAGGCGAAGATAGGATTCACAAAATTTGCGGAGTTCAGGCCAAAGTAATGTGTGTTAGCGGGTGCTGCTGGTACACAGTGTGTTTGTGTATGTACCATATACCAGAACACCAAGTTGATGCATATCGGAGCAAAATTTGAAACGCTATTTTCGGAAACTGATCATGCAATTAAACATCCACAGGACTGGATAAATTTGGGTATTTGTTCCACCCAAAATGTACAATGCAATTTAGGCACCTGTGAGCAGTGTGGAGACTTTTCTGGAATGAAAGATCTGATGCGAAAAATTTTCGATGAAAACCAAATTGATGATGTAGAATTTAAAAAGTGGACGAACACTGACTGGGTGACTCTTGAAACAATAAAATTGACCACCGATGACTTTATCAAAGATTTTGTCGAACAACTTCATATCTATCAACATCATGATTTTATCGCAAAAATGCAGTCCAGGGCTTTCAGTGAAGCTAAGGATAATTTAAAACCTGGGGAAGTTGTTGTTGTCCTTGACTTCTCTGAAAACTACTCCTTTGTACTTCAAGATGAAGTACAAAGTTTCCATTGGAACAATCTCCAAGCGACGATACATCCCTTTGTAATTTATTATAACCATCAGGGCAAAATTTTACACAAAAGTTTTGTTATAATTTCAGAATGCAACATACACGACTCTGTTTCAGTGTATCTATTTCAAGAACATCTGATTAAATTCCTAAAAGCTGAATTACCTGAAACAACTCTTATTTTCTACGTGTCAGATGGCCGCACTGGCCAATATAAAAAAAGAAAAAATTTCATAAACCTCTGCCATCATCAAGAGGATTTCGGCATCGCAGCTGTCTGGCACTTCCATGCTACCAGTCATGGGAAAGGCCCTAGTGATGGTACAGAGGGTGCAATTAAAAGAAAAGTGAGAACAGCGAGTTTACAGTGAGCGTACGAGAACCAAATAATGACACCGTTTCAGCTTTTCGAGTATGTAAATGAAAGTATGCCATCTATTTCGTTTCAATACACGAATACAGCAGATTACGAGATTACGAAACAAAAATTAGAAGAAAGGTTTAACAACACCAAAACAATAACTGGGACCCAAAAACTTCATTTCTTTCGGCCTATATCCACAACAACATTAGAGGTGAAAGAATATGCCCTGGCCGAACATTTAAGAGTTGAGATGGTGAGTAAAGAGATTGGAGATGTCGCACGAGAAACAATTAGCGCAAGATTGGGATACGTGATGGTGGAATATGATGGACGTTGGTATCTTGGGGTGATCATAGATACGGAGGTACAAGTAGAGGGTGAAGTTTGTGAAGCAAGCCGGACCCAGTGGCTCTTATACTTTTGATAATCAGGACATTCTAAACATAAGCCAGCATAACATCCTTACTGTTGTCGAACCTACCACACCAACTGGTAGAACCTATTACTTAGCTAAAGAAGAGCAGAATAGAGCATCCGCAGAACTTGAAAAATATTTAAGTTATAGAATGTAGTTAAATTGTATAGATAATAGATATGTATAGTTTTTTATTTTTTAATTCATTTATTTCTATGATCCATCGGCACAGACCCTGGAGTCCATTCTCGATTTACAATTTAAATAGGTAATTTCCGTATATGATATACATATACAACTTTGTTTATAAAACCAGTTATAAAAATATTTAAAAAATTTAGTCTGTAATTTAAAGTTAAAATCTTAAGCTGTAAAATGTTATTACACATTTGTAGAAAAACTGTCTATATAGATTAGTTCTGGTACGTATGTATATAATATAAATGTAAAAAAAATTAATATCTTATCTTAATAAATAATTAATAAATAAATAATAATATTAAACTATTAATACTTGTATAATAAAATCTTTGAAGTATGTATGTAATAAAAATTGTGAACATATGTTTGAATTTTATATATTTTTACACCTAAAATATGAAAAATTCGCAAATACCAGCTCTACGTTGAGTGCTGTGGTGCCAATACTAAGGCCCAGCCAAGCATAAAAATTTTTTGGGTTATAGATAACCTTTTTGGGCGTCCCTAGAAATTTTTTTTTTTTGGGAGTTGACTTTTTGGGGGGGGGTCCAAATTTTTTTTTTTCTCATTTTTTTCCTTAATTATTTTTTTGATTCAGTCACTTAGAGCAATGTGGCAGGTCTATGTTTTATCTTTAATTTGGCACCAGAATGAAAACACTAGCTCAATTAGAACCAGAGATATAAGCATTTGAAAATTGGTCCCTATGCGTTCAGCTCCCAAATTTGGGCCCCCATATCTCGGGTCCCAATGCCCAGCTAGACAAATTTTTTTTTTCTGAGTATATCTACCCTAGGCCTACTTGCAAAAAATTTTTCGTGATGATTGGTGATGATCAACCCCAAAATGCCTATTTTTGTTCCATTTGGCTTGGAATGACCCAGAATTAAAGTTTTATTTGAACTGCAGTATTAATATTCATGAGGAGCAAAATGTAAAATAGAAAATTTATATGTCAATGTAGAACATATGAAGCATTGCAAATACCAGGGATGAAGTTGGCAAAACTATGTTTAGAGTAAATGGACTCCAAAGTTTTGTAAATTAGAAATTGCCATAACTTTGTCAAAAATTCGTAGATTTTGATGGGGTTGTATCATTTTGACCAGAAATGGATGTAGATTATTGTAATGATAATAATAACGAGACTGCACACTGCAAGAGATGCTGATTGGCTTAACTGCTCACCAAGTTTATGACTCATATCTGTGGAATTCTCCCACAATCTGCCCTGAGTGCATGGTGTTTTCCTTCCTTAAAAGACCTGAATTTTGTGAGGACTAGTGACAAACTTGCATCATGTGTCATTATCCATTTAAAAGAGTACATCCTGTAGAATATGATTGTATAGAAAATGGATTTTAGTACCCATGTGTAGGATAAGGTGTTATCCGTTATAAGGTAGTCTCAGTATGTCGCTTCCTCGTACCCACAAGGAAGTTTATACCGTTTAATTAATTTATTCTGACTGCGAATTGTCGAAGGACAACAATTTATACCTTCGGTTGATGGCGTACCCTCTCTCTCTCGGCCCGTTGAGAGAAGGGAATGCTTCTTCTTGGAAGGCTATAAAATGACGCATCACACTTTTGTCCTTCTTTATTTAACACACAATATTAGAAATGAAATCCTTTATACAACACTTGATAGAGAGAAGTTATTAACGAGCAAATGCTTACATCAAAAAGGGAGGGTTCCAGCACAGGTGAAGCAAAATATTTTCATTTTGACACCCGACCATCTCAGATCTTGCTTATTTTTTGTGTATAAGGTAAGTTTGTGCAAGAAAGCCAGCTGTGAAAGTTTCAGCTTTCTACGACCATTACTTCACGAGTTATGAAGGTCAGAAAAATCAAGGTTAAGGTCAAAATAGCTCAAGGTCGGCATCTTTGGATGCACCTCACACATTCACTAATTATCGTAACCATATGAAACTATATGTTTTTGGACTCAGAATGAGCTGTAGAATCCAAAAACGCAACGAAATCAGCAATAGGAGAACAAATAAAAATGTTCACCCTTTTTCAAGGAACGAATTGACCTTTTGACCTTGAAGTTCACACATTTTGGGGAAACATTTCTTTACACAAAATGAAGTTCCATCATTGCACTTTTAATATAAACAATAAAAATGTATCTTATTCACCAACTATACTGTCTTAAAGAATTTTTCAAATTGGCTATTTTTCAAATTTCTGGCAAAATCGCCATATGTACCGTATATGCATATATGTACTGTTAAAATCTAGAGATATTCATTATTTAAACTACTTAAGCAAAAATAAATATTATTAGAAACGTGATACAAAATCACTTAGATATAAGCTAGGTACCATAGGTATAACTATGATATAGATCTCTATTTTATTGTGGTCTCCTCCACCCCTACAACCACACCTTTCCACCCTTAGAAATATTTTACTTTTTTTTATAATTACTTTTATTAATAATACATTAATACAAACATATATATATATAGGAGTATCATATAAAATAGGAGTAAAAAAGGAGTATCATATTATGTAGACCTGTATTCTATAGATACATATTAAACTAGAGCTCTGTACACTTTCGACTCAAGAACAGGAAACTGTGGCAAACAGGTCTGCATGATTACCCTCAGCTGTTAGCATCTCATGATCATCAAAGGCATACTGAATTATTCTTGAACCTGCTGTCAATGATGGAGCAGTCATTGTCTGGATAATATCAGATGATAACATCCAACATGAGTCAGGACGAGAAGGGAAACTATGTTTAGAACGTCTTCCATGTGGAGACATAAAATTGACCTTATAATCACTAAATTCTTCTGATACTTCAACCACTAATCCAAACCAAATTTTATTATCATAGTTACAAGCTACATATACCCCAACTTGTATATCTTCAGTTGAAATGTGCTTTTGCTCATGTAAATTATCTTTAAACGATGGATGCACAACTGTCATAATTTTTGTAGGACCTGAGGAAATCTCACCAACCTCCAACTGGGTATGACTAATAGGCACAAATCTATGAAATCTACGAGTACCTGGGATGGTTACAGAATTTTTATATCTATTTTCCAGGAATTCAGTTGTCTGCTGGACATTTTGTTTCGATAAGAATACAAATTTTGTGCTGGTATCTTTCTCATCCAGAAATTTCATCATGTCAAGTGGTGTCAGAATTTGGTCTTTAAATGTACGTTGAAGACTGGCACGAGCCGTCATTCTTTTTGCTGTGCCTCCGACTCCATCACAAGCACTTTTGCCATGTGAAGTTGCAAAAAAGTGCCATTCAGCATCCAGTCCAAAGTCCTCTTTGTGGTGACACAAATTGGTGAAGTTATATTTATTCTTATACTGCCCTCCGCAACCATCAGTAAAGTAATGAATCTTCCGCAGGCCTGAGCTCTCTTCTTTTATCATGGGGATCAGTTGCTTTAAGAACGCAAAGACAAGGTTTGTACTATGTTTCATGTCATCAGAAATGAAACAATAACTTTTAACTTTAATTTCAACATCATTTTCATTTACTTTATAGTAGAACACAAATGGATGAACTGTTGCCTGACTATTTTCCCAATGGTAACCTTGTGCAGCATCTTGTACAATAAATGAGTAGTTTTCAGAGAAGTCTCCTAGGAGAATACCTTCAGTGACCATCAGATTAGCTTTCAGTTTTTTTAGGAAACTTGCTTGTGCATCAGCCACATAAGTGTGTCTTGTTAGTGCACAAATTCTAGTTGCCAAAGACTTAATGAAGTTTTCAAGGGATTCACCGATGTTAATAAGGGTTGTCCGATCCGTGGAAGTCCACTGCTTGTATGTAATTATGGTGCCGACTGCATCCTGAACAGATTCCAATCCTTCAAGGAATGCAATAACACCTTCTTCTCCTGGACACAATGCACATTTTTGTAGCATACACTCTTCCTTTTCACTGTCACAAACTGCATAGAGAATGAGGTCTTTATATGATAGTTGTTTTTCCCCCAAAGCTGATAGCTGAAGTTTGGGATTTTGGTGGTAGGTACAGACACACACAGAGTGTGTTCCTCCAGCTCCTGCCAAGACACACCACTTGGGTCTCAATGCAGCAAATGATGAGAAACCTATTTTTGGATTAGTGTCATTTGCCTTGAAAACAGCGAAAATCTCACGTAAATTACCAAGCACCAATCGTTTCTGCTGTAGTTGCTTCTCTCCTTCATGATTCCTAATTGATAGACAATCCTTCTTGCCTGGACATATTCTGCTTATTTCATCTGATTCATAGAAAGTGCACACTGCTTCCTTCTCTTTCTTTGTTATAACCCGACCTTTGCTAATATGTGGAACTTCTGGTAATATGCCATGTTCTTTCTTTATTTTGCGGCTGGTTGAAACCATTCTTGTAGATGCATTGAAGAAAGATGCTGTTCTGTGAATGGTGTATGGTGAGAGTGTTAGTATTTGAATCTTCCTCTTGTAGTCAGTCGTCTCACTGAAGGCATTCTTGAGTGCTTGCATCACTCCTGCATGCCTGCGAAAATGATATACATGTTTGAGTAAATTTATATGCAAACATATGATCTATATATAGGCTTAGTATACTTTAATGAAGGTACTACAGATATATATACAGTACTCACAAATTATTGTCATCCATTTTAGATTGCTTTTCTTCACTTTCTTGTGTAAAACTTGTCATATGAAGTTTCTAGCTTTCTCTTCAGGGATGTTGATGCCATTTCAAATTTTGTTTCAGCCTTTGAAGATCTCCCTTTTCGTGACAGACCCTCTGAAAAACAAATAAAATAAATTGTTATAACTTTTTTTAATCAACTGTAGGCCTATAGATGTACATGTACATTACATATGAATTTGGTAAATACCGTATATATAATCATAACTGTATTGATCTTCATTATATAAATTGATATGCATACATCTGAATTTGTCAAATATATAAAGGTTGTAATGTTCATACATGTAGTTATATATATTGATGTTTTGTTGCTATAATATCTACATAAATTAACACTTTAAAAATACTTAAACTTACTTGTCTTCACTGGTGTCACATTCAGCATTGGAAGAATTGTGTCTAAATCTCCTTGGAAATCTTCAAACATTATTTCAGTAGTACACCCATAGGCAGAGGAACGTTTTTCTGTGGCAGTGGCATCAGTGTCTGAGTTCGAATCTGAGACAATATCAGAGACTTTTTTGTCTTCAGCTTTGATTTTATTGATATCATTAACACAATTTTTACAAATGTAATCTCCATATATTAATCCGTGAATTCCTTGCAGTGTATTACGGACTGGCACAAGTGCTTTTTCGATCTTCTTCTTATGTTTTCTAAGAGGATCAGCACAAACTTTTCTACCCATCTTGTTTATCTGTAAGAAAGGCATAAAATAAGTAATTAATTTATGTTCACAAAATATATTATTTAACAGTACAGTACATATATGCATATACATATGGCGATTTTGCCAGAAATTTGAAAAATAGCCAATTTGAAAAATTCTTTAAGACAGTATAGATGGTGAATAAGATACATTTTTATTGTTTATATTAAAAGTGCAATGGTGGAACTTCATTTTGTGTAAAGAAATGTTTCCCCAAAATGTGTGAACTTCAAGGTCAAAGGGTCAATTCGTTCCTTGAAAAAGGGTGAACATTTTTATTTGTTCTCCTATTGCTGTTTTCGTTGCATTTTTGGATTCTACAGCTCATTCTGAGTCCAAAAACATATAGTTTCATATGGTTACGATAATTAGTGAATGTGTGAGGTGCATCCAAAGATGCCGACCGTGAGCTATTTTGACCTTAACCTTGATTTTTCTGACCTTCATAACTCGTGAAGTAATGGTCGTAGAAAGCTGAAACTTTCACAGCTGGCTTTCTTGCACAAACTTACCTTATACACCAAACATAAGTAAGATCTGAGATGGTCGGGTGTTAAGCACTGATTCACCTGTGCTGGAACCCCTCTAGTATTACTTAGTATTACTAAGTACATAAATTTAGCACCGAAAGCAGGCTATGATAAGGGGAGATGATGGTTTTTACTCGTAGTGGTTGCAGTGCATTTTTTTTTCTACCTAATAAAGAACTAATAAGTTAGTTTTGCCCCCCCTTGCGAAAAATCCTGCGGACGCCCCTGCTTATGAAAGTGTAGTTTTTAACTCTGCAGGATGTGAGCAATCCAAAATAACCTGACAGAAGCATTCACTGTCATAATAAGAAAACTAGAAAACCAACTTGAAGATTGGATCTATAAAAATAGTTTTTTAGTTATATACAGTAGTAGATTCTTGAAATAACTTGCCATTTGATGTGGTCAACAGTAACTCCTAGGATATTTTTAAGAAAGTTGGATGCTTTCATGAATAAAAGAGATGTTTTGTAAACTGTAAATATATACTTTAACTAAACTCCAATATACAGTATGTAAGTATTATAGTAGTTTGTAAAAAATCAAAGGATCATTAGTTAACTTCAAATTAATATTTTTAAAACTCCTATTACAGGATATAGCTACAGAATATTTTCTGATTTGGATGTCTTTGATAGCCCCAGGTGGTTTCATACTACCCATGTAAATGTAATGTAGTTAAAAATAGCTCTGGTTCAAGGATTCTTATAAATGTATGTGGAGTGTTTGAAGTAAAATAGTCTACTGTAATTTTATCAAAGTTATTGCTTGAACCAATCATAAAGTGGTGTCTGAGCTATGAAATAATATTGTAATACCTAGCTGTTTTTATATATTTGTAATTGAATTCATTGTAACCTTGCCACTTGTCCATATCTTAGTTAAAATAGTTCACTTGTAGGTAAATATTTTGTAGTTAAGCGAGAGTTCATTTCTGCAAATATTAATTTTTTTACTTATTATTTTATTGCAAAAAATTGTATTTCTTTTTAGAAAATTTCTTTCTGAATTCTTTATGCTAAGTCAAGTCTGCCTAGTTTGGCCCGACCAGACTGTTCAGGTACTGGAAAAATGGATTATTGCCAAAGCTAACTGGTCCTGCTTCCATGACAATACATCTACAACCCTTACGAGTGCCCACTTCCCATCCTCTGATGAGTGCTTTGCATACTTCGAATCAGTCATTGTAGCGGCTGTGTGCACTAACATCCCACAATCCTCCACTTATCCCCGCACCCAATGGGTACCTTGGTGGACCCAGAGTGCATGGAGGCCATACACACCAAGAAGAAGGCTACTTGATGCTTCTACCATACATGACTCCCCACCCATCACATGGAGATGCAGCGGGGCAGAGCCATTACCCGCCATATGATGAAGAAAGCATTTCGTGCCTTTGTGTCTGATGTCACCACAACCACACCTTCAGCTACCATCTGGAAGAAGGTACAGGGTGTTGAGAGGCGACATGTCCCCTCCTGACCCCCAGTCCTCTGGACTAATGAAGGACTTCTATACAAGCCCAAATCATTGGCAAACCACCTAGCTTCTACCTTCACTGCCATTTACTCCTCTATGGACAGTTCCCTCGTACTTGCCCCCAGAGGTGGGGAGTCGGAGTCGGGGCTTTTTTGAAGAGTCGGGAGTTGGTAAAAACGACCGACTCCCGACTCTTTGATTCAATTTCTATATGCCAACAATTTACCAGAATACTACTCTGCCCTAAATAAATATCTTCCTGAACTAATTCTAGATTCACATTTCCACATTTGATTTATTGTTCTGGTAAATCTTAGCAAATGAATTTCATATTTCTATTTTAGGATACTAGGTACCATATAAAAATTAGCAATATATTAATTATTAATTTAATTAGCCCCTATTAGTAATGAGTCGTGGGCCTAGTAGAAAATCAGCAGTCTTTCAATATTTTAAGCTAAATGAGGATGAAAGTATTTTTATTTGTCAAGTAGAAAAGGATGGTAAAGAGTGTAATGCAAAAATTAGTGCTTACACTGGGAAACATGCTAATGCTCCAACTAGAGCCTCAAACTTGAAACGCCATCTACGAAACAAACATCCCAATATTTATAAGGTTGTAGATCAGCATGATAAGGAAAGAGTCGGGAGTCAGAGTCGGTTTTTAAAAATACCGACTCGGGAGTCGGTTGTTTTTGGCTGACTCCCCATCCCTGCTTGCCCCTAACAATAGCTCCTCTTCACCATCCCTAGACACCACCTACAATCGGTTGTCCTACTGGACCTGTACAACCACATATGGATAAAAGGCCACCTTCCCCTCCCACTGGAGGGAGGTCCATGTAATTCCTATCCCCAAATGTGGTAAAGACCCGCTCAATCCCACAAACTACAGACCTATTGCCCTAATGTGTTGTGCCTGCAAAATCTTAGAAAAAGTAGTTTCTATGCTGAAATGGGGGTGTGATGCTGGCAAGTGTTTCTTGTAAGAATGTGTTTGCATTACTCACCTACTGGATACTCTGTTAGTGGGGTCATGGCAGCTGCTGCTGGTTGCTGAGATGGGAGATTGAGCTGCCAGTGAGGACCACCCAGAGGGCCTTCAATTGAGTAAAAATAAATCCTTTGACTTCAGCACCACCTACACTGTTAAGAATGAGAGAAATCAGGGTGAGCAAGTTCCCACTTTTAGTGTGGTTGAGATTATGTCAGATTGGCAGCTCCTATCAATTTGAAACTGGGTTCTCACCTTTAAGATCTCTGGGGCATAGCCAGTCTGCCTCTTTTAAAGACTTACTCCTCTGCTTATGGTGGGAGGATTTAAGAAAAGTAAAACCTCTTTTACCCAATTTAATAAGGAAAGACAAAAATAACACAAGGTTAATTGTATCAGCAGGCAAGTTTTTACAGGTAACTAAAGAAAATATGAACAGTTTTAGCAATCATACACCATTGTGCATTCAGAACCAATTAAGCACTTGGGCAAAAGAAATATTACTACAAACCAAAAGAAACAAACAACTTTAGTCCCATACCATACACAAGAATGTCAACATAAAATAAAACCATTAAACTATTGGCTGTCACCAGCCCATTACCACACAAAGGAGACGACTTACAGAATAAAAGAAACTTGCATAACTAATACAAAAACAAAGAATATTAGTCACTAGGGCAAGGTCAATAAGTGTTTACCCAAATTGTATAAACGTGATAAGTCCCAGATGTGTCATTTTATACTCCACACATACTATCCTTCATATCCCAATCATTAAAGGTATTCTTGGCTCAATCAGTGCAAACAAAAGCAATGTTTATAACAAAATAATGTGTGTGAACTTTGTCTTCAGCATTTGTGCAGGTATTGGGGAAGAAAAAGCTTTGTCAAAATTCACTTCAGTAAGCAAATGTCCCAGCCAAAAACAAATCCCTGATAAAGAGAAAAAACCAACAAACATTTAGGGATTATCCCCCCAGCACTGGCATCAGTGAACCCACAGGAATCCATGAGTGCAATGATGCTGGAAAAGGGAGCAAAATTAACAATAATAATAATTAAGGTTCTAAAATTTTGGGATATGTGTTTGCATTAATATGTTGCTCATAAGGCAGTTAAAGGTACAATTTAGTTCACAGCCTGAGAAAGCTCAAAATCTATTGTGATGCATATTGATAACTAAAGTTAGGTTTTTCAACAGTCTCTAATCTCTATAAAGGAAATCAAGCATTCAAAAATGATTATGATATTTACATGATAATTTTAAGTGATCCAAATATGTTAGACATAGTCCTTATCTTATAGCTAATGGTTAAGCAATACAAAACACCAATGGTAAAAACAAGACTATAGGATCACCTACCACACCATCAAGGAGAAGTGAGATGCTTTCCCATCTCTAGAAATGGGCATATGATTGCCTCAAAGTTCTGATTATTCTCTATACTGAGAGAATTTCAAGTCTGTTATAATCAATTAAAAGAGAAGAAAAACATTTTTAGTAACTCTGAAGGCCTGGCTTTCCAAGAAAGCTCTGGCCCAATGGGGATTACTGAAACCTCCCAGGCCCTACTGAGGGGATTGGGAGCTCTCAGGAATCCTTCGTAACTATGGAAGTTCCCACTAAATTTGGGTCTTAACCACACCATCTCAATGCGACTATCCCTCTTCCTCGAAAATAGTGATTCCTTCCTGGCTACCCAGTCCGACTTCAGACAATTCCACTCCACTACTGATCCCCTCCTGCTCCTCAGCCAAGACATACCGTACAGAATGCCTTTGACAGTGGACAGTTCATCCTATCAATTTTTTTTTATATACAGAAGGCCTACAACACCACCCATCAGAAAATAATACTCAATCAGCTCCAAAATCTGGGTCTCATCGGAGCCCTGCTGACCTTCATCAGGGGCTTCCTCTCCTCCCAAACCTTTAAAGTTCAGGTGAGCCCAGTCCTCTCACACCTTCGTGCAGGAAGACAGGGTTCCACAGGGAAGCATCCTCAGTGTTCTATGCTTTTCCATAGTAATGAACATGGTCTCAAAATGCCTTCCACCCACCATCCATTCTTCCATCTATGTGGATGACCTTGCAATCTACTTCGCAGGGTGGGAGCCATCCATCATTCAATGGCAAATTCAGCTTGCCACCTATTGGATGGAAAGGTGGGTGACATCAGTGGAGTTCTGTCTCTCCACCACCAAGACCAAGTGTGTGCTCTTCAGCAGAAGACCCACAACCCTTCCCATCCCTTCTCTCACATTATACAGCGATCCTCTTGAGGTGGTACCCTCCACACGATTTCTGGACTGATGGCTCAACTGGGTTCCCCATCTCAAACACCTTAAGCAATCCCTCCAACGTTCCCTTGCTCTCCTAGATCACCTCTCCCATACCACATAGGGTGCAGACTGATGCTCTCTCCTTCACCTTTACACTTTGATAGTCCAGTCAAAGCTGGACTATGACAGTGTCATATATAGCTCAGCCTCCAGTGCCTACCACCATATCTTGGACCCAGTACTGAATAAGGGCTTCCACCTCACCACTGGTGCCTTCCACTATTCCCCAGCCTCCAGCTCCAAGCAGATTGCAGTTACCTCTCTCTCACCCTCCAATGGGGTTTGCTCCTCATGAGGACATACCTTCATGTGCAGAGACTACCCTCTTTGCTTCTGTGTGCGGCAATTTTTGAACTCCCACCCAAGGGACAGAGATGGCACTTCACTGAAGCAGTCCACTCTTTCCTGGACCTTTCCAACATGCCTGCCCCCTCAGTTATCCCCATCTCATACAGCATCCACCCTCCCTGGCTCCTCACCCAGGGCTATCAAGTTTTGTAGGGACCCTACCAAAGACTACCATGATTGTTATGGTATACAGGTCACTTTTCTGAGAACATGCAACCCAACACCCAGACACTGTCCCCATTTATACAGATGGTTCCCACTTGGAGGCTGGTATGGCTGCCACAGCATTGATACTAGCCCAGCCACTTTCTCGAGGCATCAGCCTGCCCTGCAAGGCCTTGGTTTTCTCAGCAGAACTCTCTGTGATTATGGAGGCCCTTGACATTGTGCGCACCCACCCTGCCAGCTTCTTTGTCATTTATTTAGACTCCCAAAGCACACTTCTCTCCCTCAAGAGGTTTATCCCCCCCCCCCAAATCTGCTTGTCTGCACCTTCCAGCAAACCTTCCACTTTTTAACAACTTTCCCACACAAGACAATTGCCTTCTGCTGGGTCCCGGCACATGTTGGCATCCAGGGTAATGAGGAGGCAGACTGCACAGCAAAGATGGCCTGCTTACAGCTGGCCTCCTCCTGGCCCTTCCCTTTCTCTGACTTCTTCCTGACTCTCTGCTCCCACTTCAGCTCCATTTGGCAATGTGAATGGGACCAGGCCACACACAACAAACTCCACAAGATCAAACTGCAATTAGGATACTGGGCCTCCTCATTCTACCAGTTCCACCATAAAGAAGTGATTTTATCTATCTCCACCTAGGACATACACACACTATGCATGGTTACCTTATGTCTAAATCACCAGCCCTGCTCTACCCTACCTGCCATACCCCTATCGGGGCATTCCAGGAGAGATCACCCAATGCATGTCACCACTCTGACTCAGATTTTGATGAAAATTGACATATGGGGTTCTTCTGAGTGCTGATTTCATTGGTCAAAATAAAAAAGTTCTATGACCCATAGTTTTTGAGATATGGGCCCCCAAAATCTCGGGGGCCCCACTTTATCACCTAACTTTAATGGGCAATAACTCCCTAACATCTTACAGTAGACCTATAAAACTATACATTTTTAGAATCAGCATGAAGAGATCTATTAAATGATACCACATTCAAATGTGTAGAACAATAATGAAAATTTTCACCCCCTTTTTTAGTTTTCTTTTTGACCCCCAATCGCCCTAGGCAGTGAAATCCAAAAAAAAAATTTTCATTTATTAAACTTCATTAATTGTTAAAAGATATAAATAATAAAAAACGTGGGTATCAAGTTGCAAGATATTTTAAAAATTATTGAAAAAATATGTACATTATGAAATTTTGACATTTTTACACCTGCAGACTAAAATAGAGAACTACAAATCATATATTCACATGGATGAAAATAAACACAAAAATACAAATTGAACACACACATTACATCAAGTTGATTCATAATTACATGAGTTTTTTCAACTCATTTTCTGGGAAAACATATTTAATACGCATTGTTCCTGGCTTTAAAGTTGGTGTGCTAATAAACCTAAAATTTTATCTCTTGATATGTGGCATGTATCTCTAATTTGTGGAAAGTAATAGTAAACACTATATCCTGATGGGTGCAAAAAGCTAACCTCAAAGTCATCAAATTCCTCATTATAGGAATGATCATTTATAATCTTCACCTCACCAACTTCATCAGAAGATAATTCAAATGGTTTTTATGTTATTTGCATTAATAGGTACAAATCTGTGGAATTTTTGTGTTCCTGTTAGTCACATACTTTTTTCATATCTGTCACTTAAATTTTTTTTCCATAGTTTCAATTTCTTCAGAATTTATTAAAAAAAAATTTATGCTGTCACTTATATTGTTTAAACAAAATTCAAACATGTCTTCTGGTGTTAATATTTGATTTGCGAATATTCTCTGCATACTCACTCTGGCTACAGATCTTTTCACTGTACCCCCAATCCCATCACAAGCGTTCTTACCATGGCTTGTGGAAAAGAAATGCCACTCACATTCCAGCCCAAAATCTTCATTTACAAATATTAACAAAGTTGAAACAATTTTTATATTGTCCTGCACATCCATCAGTAAAATAATGTAATTTTTTGATATGAAGGTGGGATTTTCTAATAATAGGTATGAGTGTATTTAAAAAAGTGTAAACCATTGTAGTGTTATGTTTTGTATTTGGAGATAAAAACACTAACTTGAATGTTTTGTTTCATTATTTCTGGTTCCTTATAATATAACACAAAGGGATGCACTGTGCATTGGGTATTTTCCCAATGAAAACCTTGGGCTGCATCCTGTACTACAAATGAGTAGTTTTCTGAAAAGTCACGAAGAACTACAGCTGTATGGCTATTTAAATTATTCTTCAAAGTTTTTTAGAAATGCACTCTGATTCTTTGCTATAAAGTGATGACATGTCAATTTGACAATTTTTGTGCTTAATGAATTTATAAAATCATCTACAGATTCTGTTTTTTCAACCATATTGCATCAATCTGTAGTAACCCATTGTTTATATTTTATTTCCTCACATTCAGGATCGTTAACACTTTGAAAAGTGAGCAAAAAATTCTTAATACCTTGTTCTTTTGGACAGAGATTACATATTTGCATCATGCAATTCCTGTTGTTGACATCACACACTGCTTTCTCCATAAGAGTTGTGTATTCCAACCCTTTGACACCCAAAGCTGAGAATTGTATTTTGGCATTCTGGTGGTATGTACATACATACACACAGAATGGGTACCAGCAGCTCCAGCTAAAACACAATGTCTGGGGGCAAAGGCTGGCAAAACTAGAGAAGCCAATTTGGGGACTATCTGGATTATTTTTATAGATACTAAAAGCTTCTTTCAGATTCATTAACACCAGTCTTTTCTGCACAGATTCTTTATACCCACTTTCATTTCTGATACTTAGGCAGTCTTTTGTACCTGAGCACAAATGACTAATTTCATTGATTCAGAAAATTTCTTAACAGAATCTTTAGTACCTTTAGTTATTACTTTTCCTTTTGACATGGGTTCAATTTCAGGAATAATTCCAAGTCTTTGTTTTATATTTCTGCTTTTCTTAACTAAATATTCAGTTGTCTGAAATAGATTTATAGTTTTTGATATGGTAAATGGAGATAATGTCAATATTTTGAGTTTCCTCTCATAACTGTCAGTAGAATGGAAAGCTTCAACCAGTTCATTCATGAGATGAATCATTGACCTGAAACAAATTCATGAATGTATAATAGCTATAAACAAAACATTACATTTGCATATTAAATTTTTTGGATTATAATATTGATTTCAAGTGTAACAAAATGAGCATTCTTTGAGATAGTCAAATTAAACCAAAAATTATTTTGTGACCAAATGAATTCCAAATGATTTAATGGGCCCATTGATCTCCAATCTTTAGGGAGTTGTGCTTCTAGTTTCTACTATCAAAGGTGAATACCTACATTTTGTTTTTATGCTTCAGTTTTAGTTTTGGTATATTCCTACTTAATAATAGCGTATCATTTTAAAATTCATACCTTTGAGTTTCATGATCCAACTTTGCAGCTTTTGATGGGCTTGGGATCTCAATTTCTAAACTTGTTTCTAGCTTTCGTTTTAAAGAATGATGTGCTTTTTCTATTGTTTGAATAGCTTTTGCTGCTTTTCTTGAGGAACCCAAACCATCTGAAATTTTTTAATTAATAAATATTTGACTCCATTTGATATATATGGACAATAATAATTAATATGTCAACATATTAATTTCATAAGTTTAATAAGTTTAATATGTCAACATATTAATTTCATTAAGTTTTTTAGCAACTGCTGAAAAACTGTCTTGAAAGTAAATGCATTATAAATAAATAATATAAATAAAAAAATTATAAATATAAAAAGTACCTATCATTAAATACTTACGCTTCTTCACTGGAGTCACAGCAAGACTTTCTAGAACTTGAGAAACCTCTTCTTTGGCATTACTTGATATACTTGGATCATCATATTCATTGCTTTCTGAAATAACATTCTTAGAAGACTGATTATGATTAGACTCTTCACTTTGTGATGTTGATAGCAACTCTGGTCTCTGGGTCAATAATTTTCTTCAGTTGCTACATAGTACAGTATTCCTTTGTAGTTTCCAGTTACATCGATCATAAAGTGATTGGCTGATGGTTCTTATATCCTTGTGTATCTTTTTCTTACGTTTTTGTAAAGGATCATCACAGTATCTACTATCTAACCATTTTTCATTACTAAAAATACACAATTGTAAATCTCAAAAATAAGATATGATTTGACTCAAAATAAGCATATCTGTAATAAAAATAAGCATACCTAATTAACAAACATTTGAGAGAGAGAGACTGCGTGAATATGAGTTACACATAGGATGTAAATATATCATTTGTGGTTCTCTATTTTAGTCTGCGTAAAAATGTCAAAATTTCAATGTACAAATGTCAATGTACATATTTTTTCAATAATTTTTTAAATATCTTGCAACTTGATACCCACATTTTTTATTGTTTGTATCTTTTAACAATTAATAGAAGTTTGATAAATGAAAAAAATTTTTAGATTTCACTGTCTAGGGGGATTGGGGGTCAAAAAGAAAACTAAAAAAGGGGGGAAAATTTTCATTATTGTTCTACACATTTGAATGTGGTATCATTTAATAGATCTCTTCATGCTGATTCTAAAAATGTATAGTTTTATAGGTCTATGGTAAGATGTTTGGGAGTTATTGCTCATTGAAGTTAGGTGGTAAAGTGGGGCCCCAGAGATTTTGGGGGCCCATATCTCAAAAACTATGGGTAATAGAACTTTTTTATTTGAACCAGTGAAATTAGCACCCAGAAGAACCCCATATGTCAATTTTCATTAAAATCTGGGTCAGAGTGGTGACAAATTTTTTAATTTTTGGGTGATTTGTCCTGGAATGCCCCTATCACCATTGTACACTTCCTGGTTGAATGCCTGAACCTGTCCACTCTTCGTCGCAGGTGTTTCCCTCTCTTATCCAGTATTTCCATACTCATCGAAGGCCCCCACTTCTCAGCAGAAGCAATTTTCCTCTTCCTCACCCATTCCCATCTGCTTCATCGCATCTGAGTCCATACCCCTCCTACTGCCTATCCAGCAAACAAACCTTACTCACCCCCTTAGTCTACCATCCCCAACCCAGTGACACCACCCACCCACTGTCTTGCCGAGATATGTACCACTCTCCCTAGGTACAAATTGGCAGTAAAATAAAGGAAGGAAAAAAAATACTTTAATTATTAATAATACTTATTCATGATTTATTTATTAATAATTATCTGTTTTATTTTTAGTAAGAGCCCAGTAAAGCCAAATGCTTGAAGGCCAAATAAAATAAAATAGTCCAGTTTCACAATTATTTGTCATTATAAATTGTAAGACCAATGTATTTATTTTATTATCAATAAAGGTTATTCAATTCAATCCGTACTGATTAGTCTCATTAGATTAAACTTTTAAAAAAAAAATAAAAAAATACTGGATTTGTTGTGCTGTGGCAGGCCTATATGTGACCACTGAGAACTGCAGTAGCAGTTTGACTGTATTAGATATTAATAAACATTTAATGTTAGTTGTATTGGTTGAATAGAAAGCCAAGTTTAAATATTTTAAATGACAGGCTAATTTTTATTTAATTTATAAATAGTCTGGTGTAATTCAAATTAAGTTTTTTTAATTAAAGCTTAACACTTTCATGTACTTAATTGTTAATTTATTTACAGAGGCAGCTGAAATAATTCAAAGAAGATACAATGATCTTGAACAACAGCATGAGTATTATGTACACTATCAAGGTCTTAACCGACGTTTGGATGAATGGGTTACGAAGGAAAGGTACAGTATTGACTGTTTTTATTGAATAAAATATTTGAAGTTTTCAACAATTCTAATAGATTCATATACAAACGTCTACAACAGCTCCTGTCTAAATTTCAATTGAACTTTATTATACCAAGTCATTCTTAATGTAGGTTAAGTCTAATTTATAGTTGTTTAACGGTGGATTTGATTCAGAGTTCATTCATTTTCTGTTAGTCTGATGAATAAATGTTGGTTAAAAGAAATATATTACCAATTTAAAACTGTCTATAGCAAATTGAGTTAAAAATTTGACTTCGTGGCAGCATAAAAACTTTTAGAATAGTTGAGGGATTTTTTGTTTAACTTACTGATGGGTCAGAAATGCTTCTTCCTTGTCCTTATTGTCTGTAACTTATGAAATAATTGCAACTATTCATACACACATTCTCTATTGGCAAGCATTAGTAATTCATATCACATTTTATTTTTAATTCAGGATTTCCTTATTTTAGGTACTTAATAGAGTAAATGGTGGTACAGAATATAGTAAAAATATTAAAATTATGCATAAAATTTCGCGTATAAAAGTTACTAACCATTTATAAACTCTTGTATTTGTATTCAGGATTGACTTGTCTGACCTTTATCACCGTGGGTCATCATCTCTTACAGGAAATGATCTTTTGAATGATCAAACAGCTGGTCGTAAAATTACTAGAAATCAGAAAAGGAAACATGACGAAATTAACCATGTTCAGAAGGTAGAAAATAGTTATTTTTATGATTTAGAAATTATACGGTATCACCTTAGGAACTTTTCACTTTACAAGTTTCACTTGACTAATTATTTGCTTTCAATAGATTTATAGCGGAATGTAATTTTGTAGGATGGAGCCAGTTTTAACTTTAATTACTTGAACCCTTCATAGATTAGTTTCAACACATTGCATTATATATATATATATAAATGCTTAAGTAGGGGCCTATATTTGTTGTGGTTTGTAATTCTAAGCTAGCTTGTGCATTCCTCTATTTTATATAATTCAAGGGTTATAGTGATGAAACTGACTGATAAGTTTCATTACTCTAAGCCTAACTGTTCATTTTTACTTCAGAAGTCAGCTTTGGTTCTAGAATGGAAATGAAGAAAATGAAGTTACATTTGCATTTCAGTTAAAATTGAGTTCACTTTGCTAAATAGAAAGCATCGTTATTATAAAAGTTTTCCTAAGAGTTCATACTTGTATGTTAGCTCCTAAACTAAGTGAAAATAGCTTTTCCAGTAACTTTTTTTTTCTTTTTCTAGACTTATGCTGACATGGATCCAACAACAGCGGCCTTGGAGAAGGAGCATGAAGCAATTACTAAAGTGAAATACATCGATAAAGTTCATTTTGGTCGTTATGAAATTGACACATGGTATTTCAGTCCTTACCCTGAGGAGTATGGAAAAGTGCCCAAGCTTTTTATTTGTCAATATTGTTTAAAATACATGAGATTAGAAAAAACATACAGATATCATCTGGTAAGTTGTTAATAAGTTCAGTAAAATGTTTCTTAAAAACTGCTGTAAATTAAATTTAACCCATTCTTTCTCCCTGTACTCGCCCGAGTACAGCTTTCAAATTGGCACTCCTGTACTTGTTGGATGTTTGGCAACACTGTTAATGGTTTGTTTATATTATCTCTTTAGGCCTAGTACTGCTCATTCCACCCTAATAAATAGGTTAATTTTTATAACGTGCTTCGCAAACCAATTTTGTAATGGAAAAATATAAATAGGTGAAATTGCACTTTTCTCTCTATTTGGCATCTTTTCTCTCTATTTGGCATCTTTTCATCAAAATGTCAAAAGATACTGAAAGTTTGCTTGGTAGATCCTTCATAAGATCTAATGGGTTAAGTAGAAAGAAAAAGAATTCCATAGAACAACATAATTTATTGAGTATTATAAAGTGCAGCTCTGTTTATTTTGTCTAGTGATTGGTGTAGGCCAAAACTATGTAAAGAATACTAATTGTAAGACTGATTTCTCCCATCTAAATTAGAGCACTAAATCCTAAACTTCGACTTCATTATTTTTTTCTAGAGTGAATGCACGTGGAGACAGCCGCCTGGTAGAGAAATATATCGGAAGGGAACAATTAGTATTTACGAAGTAGATGGAGGAGACCATAAAATTTATTGCCAGAATCTCTGCCTACTCGCTAAGCTTTTCCTTGACCATAAAACGCTATATTTTGATGTGGAACCTTTCTTGTTTTATATCTTGTGTGAAGTAGATAAACAAGGCGCGCATCTCGTTGGATATTTTTCGAAGGTAACAAATTTTTTTTTTTTTTTTTTTTATGGAGATTTTTAAGAATCATGAAACAATAGAATAAAAGCTGTTGGTTATTTGGGAGTCTTTTTTATTATGAATAGCATTCTTCGTTAAATTTAATTAATTTTTGTGATCATGTTGTAACTAATGATGGTAACTACAGTGAAACCTTTTGTATTCGAAACTTCAGCATCAAGTCACAGAACTATATCATGGCACGAATGTTTAAAATTGAAGTTTGTTTGTCGGGTAATTCCAGGACAGATCATGCAGTGCTTAACACCAAACCCCTTCCAATTTTTCTATAATTTGTTGTATAGCATTGTCTATACCAAAAAACCCGAAATTTCAGGTTGATCGGACTTAGTTACAGTTCAAAAGTTATGACCCTTCCAACTTTTGGGGGGTTCTCAAGGACCCCTAAATTTAAAATTACCATATCATAGCCCCTAATTGAGATAGAAGAATGATTCAAATTGCATTTGAAAGGTAATTTGTCGAATATTAAATGAGTATAGACATGGATAGCAGCTTAGTTGAGGAGTAAAAAGTTGTAATAATTTGTATTATTAAAGGGGGGTTTTACCCCTCCATCTTAATGGATTTAAAAAAAAAATTTATATCAGATTAAGCCCAAATTCTATCTGTATAAGTGGCATTTTAGAAATTGCTGTGTATTTAGGTGTAAACTGTGTGTTTTGAGATTTTAATAGTGATAGCTTCACTGAAAAAATAAATTTTTTTGCAAATTGTCAAATATAAAATTAATTATTTTACCCTTTTCTTATTCAACTATGCAGCAATATATTTTATACATATGTCTATGTAAGTATATAAAGGATACAAAATATATAAGTAGAGCTAGTCTGTTCAAAAGCTATTTAAAAATGCCTACATTAATTAATAAAGATAGTCTGAATTAAAAGCTAACACAACCAGTGTTAAATACTATTGAGTAATCAAAGGAAGTGTGCTTAGGAAGCAAAGTGTTATGTTCTCTTGTTTTGTGTACATGTGTGAAATAATTAGCTTATAGAGGCATATATTGAGGAAATATTTTTCTTTGCAGAAATTCACAGTACATAGCTATGTACGATACTTAATAGAAAATGGCAACTAAATGTAAAGACTATACCTATCGTTGCTGTAACCCATTCAAAATACACAAAAAAGTTATTGTGAGTACTTTGAGATCACTCCCAAATCATATTATTAAAAATAGTGACCCTGTACATGGCTTCAGTCATTCAGCAAAAGTTTGTACAAACTAAATGCAAAAAAAAAAAAAAAAATTCACTTTTTCTACGTAAAAGTCACAATATGATGATAAAAACCCACTCTAATAGACAGAGTTTATTTCCACAACAGTTTCGATGCCCACTGGCATCCTCTTCGGGTGGATACAGAAAAACGAATTTCTGTATCTGTTTTCTGTATCCACCCGAAGAGGATGCCATTGGGCATCGAAACTGTTGTGGAAATAAACTGTTTATTAGAGTGGGTTTTTATCATCATTTTGTACAAACTGTTTAAAGAAAATCAATAAAAATGATGAAACAACAGTTATTCAGCAAGAAAGTGAGTTCAGGAAGTGATACGTGTACACCTGAACCTTCACCGCAAAAATCTTCAAAGTGCATGAATGTTCAAGAAGCATACTTCGAAAGAGAGCAGCTAGACAAGACTGTTGAACAGCTTGATGTCGCCCCAATAAAATTACGCAAGTATACATTCTATAGTTCTATATATATATATATATATATACTATATATATATACAGGGCGTCCCAAAAAATTATACACACTTTAACAGCTGATAGCTCAATTGATGTTTCTTTCTTTCCAAGTTAAACCCATTAGACTTAATAATGGCAGTCAGACTAAGCTTTGAACAAAGGAAATTCATTCTAAAATGCTACTGGAAGTGTGAAAACGCAGTTGAAGTGCAAAGACAGTTTAGGAGGGAGTTTCAAACAGATCCACCAACGCGACTTACCATCACTCGAATTAGAGATAAGTTTGAAGCCGATGGAACTGTTCAGAATGTCCACAAGAAAGCGTTCCGGAAGACCACGGACATCGACAAGCCCACAAAGCAAGAAAGAGTACTGGAAACGTATCACCAAAGTCCAAGAAAATCTGTGCGGCAAGCGATCGTGAGGTAGGAATTTCAGAATCGTCTGTCCAACGCATTTGAAGCGCTGTCAATGGAAAAGTTACATTCCAAGATTAGTCCATGCTATTAATGAAGATGATCCGGACCGAAGAGTGGAGTATTGCGAGTGGTACTTGGCACGATGTGGATGTGGATTGGACGAAGGGGTTTCGTAGAATACCCTCCGCGTTCACTAGACTTTTTTTTATGGGGATACTTAAAAGACAAAGTCTACGCTATAAAACCTGCAACAGTCGCTGAATTGAGAGCAGCCATTGAACGAGAATGCACACAAATACCAAACGAAATGTTTCGTGATGTTTGCGATTCCATTGCTTCGCGTTATCAGCAGTGCCTGGACCAGAACGGACGTAAGTTTGAAAACAGGCGTTGACAAAACAATTAAATAATGTCTGTAGATTCTATTACATTTTGAAAATGAAATGTATTTTAATAAACACTGCCTTTATAAGTATTTAAAGTGTGTATACATTTTTTTGGGACGCCCTGTATATATATATATATATCACTCTGCATGTGTTGCGGTCTTCACATATGGCTCGAGGTCGGCGGGGGTCGTTGGCGCTGCGGCTGTTCCCCAGTCATCTGCCCTTGCTCCCCAATGTACCCGCCTCCCTGATAGGGCTTCCGTTTTCACGGCGGAGCTCTATGCCATTCTGAGCGCTCTGGAGGTGGTGCGGGAGCACCCGGATCGGTCATTTGTCATTTATTCGGATTCCAGCAGTGCCCTGGGTGGCTTGGAGTGTTTCGACCCCGTCCACCCACTGGTTCGGTGTATCCAGTTGCTTTACCATTTCCTTGTCACTTCTGGTGGCAAGGAGGTGGTATTTTGCTGGGTCCTTGCACGTGTTAACGTAGATGGAAATAAGGCTGCCGATCAAGCTTCCCGTTCCGCGTGCTGACTACAGGTTTCACCCATGCCCCTTCCCTTTTCAGACTATATCCCTAGTTTTCGTAGTTTTTTGCACTCCCGGTGGCAGAGTCGCTGGGATGTCGCTACAACTAACAAACTGCAAAATCAAACCCAAATTGGGATGTTGGACCTCTTCCTTCCATCGGTCGCGCCATAAGATGGTGGTTCTGGCCCGCCTCCGTATTGGCCACACCCACCTGACCCATAGCTATTTGATGGCCGGGGATCGGTTGCCCCGATGCCTTAATTGTTATGTTCCGTTTACAGTTGCCCACCTCCTGGTGGAGTGTCCGCTTTACTCTGCGCTGCGCGCAGAGTATTTTCCCTTTTTGGTGAACGTCGGGCCTTGTGATAGGCTTGGCGCTATCCTAGCTGAAGGTCCCCACTTTTCGGTGACCGGATTGTTCTCATTTCTCTCTCGTTCCCGACTTCTTCACCGACTGTGACTTCGATATGATTTTTCTATATCCTTTTTCACCCCGGTCTATTCTTCATCTCCGTTAGCTATCTTATAGTTTTCGTCATATGTTCACTGCTATCCACCTTCATTTTGGTGGCCATGAGCGGTCATACCTTGAAAAAAAATAAAATATGTATATAAATATATATATATAATTATATATATCGGAATATTGTACTATATTCTACTTCTATAGTTTTATAATGTTCAATATGTACCTAATGGTAGACTTTAAAATATCATAAATTTTTAGATGGACTGAGCAGTATCAGTAAATCAAAGATGGCATCTAAAAAATACCAAAAAGCTTCAACATCTCTAAAAAGAAAATTTGAAGACTCGGTGTCTGTAACAGTTGAAGATGATGCTGGACCATCCAATAAACAAGATCTTAAAAAAATGGAGAAAGATATTGCAAGGTATGTAAGAAACTGTATGTAAATTAGATTACTTTAATACTCGGCCTCTTACCTGTAAGAGACAGAGTCAAACCACAAATGCAGCTAAATATGATATAAGGTAATTAAATTAACAGTACTTACTTATTAATATACTGTAAGAATGATCTTTGAAACTTTTGATTTTTATTCAATTCATAATATTTAGTCAAAAAACTGCAGTGATATACAGGGGTTAGACAGAATAATGGAAACACTCGCATTGTCGGTGCTGTAGTTTCTGATATCATTAATGGCGTTATGTACTTTATTAAATTAATATGTAACTGCATCTAATATTGAGAACATCTTTTATCTTAATATGTTCATATTGGTTTTTCATGTTCTTGTAGAATAAATAAAAATATGGCGCTTGGAAAAAATGTTACTGACTGTGAAAGGGGCATGATAGTAGGAGCCCATTTGGTTGGTGTCTCAATATGAAAAGTCGCGTGATTGTCCCTGCACCTTGAGGAACAGTCCCATAGTTATGAATACATGGAAAGAAATTAAAAAAAAACTACACCACATAAGCACAGAATTGTTCCCATTATTCTCCCGAACTCCAAATTCATTAGAACTTTGGTACTGGTTGGTGTTAAAATAGGCTCTACTACAATCCCCATAACATAGTTATAACTGACACTGGTCTTTGTGGACTATGGTTAAATTTTGAACAAAAAAAGTTTTGATGCAAGTCTTTGATTGATTCTTCACAGCTCATAAATTATCATATAAGGTTCTTCTGTCGCATTCTGTCAGTGTTGCTTTACGCTCACTCTATTCCTTATTTGATTTTTTTTTATTATTTTTGAATGTATTCATAACCTTGAGGGCTGTTCCTCGAGATACAGGAGCAATTATGTGACTTATTGCTGAAACACCAACCAAATGGGCTCCTACTATCATGCCCCTTTCACAGGCAGTAACATCTTTTCCAAGCACTATATTTTTATTTATTTTAAAAGAACATGAAAAACCAATATGAACATATTAAAATAGATGATGTTCTCAATATTATATGCCGTTACATATTAATTTAATAAAGTACATAACGCCATTAATGATATCAGAAAATACAGCCTCGAAAATGTGTGTTCCATTATTCTGTCCACCCCTGTATATTATGTATTTTTATTCTTTTAAACAGGTATGAGATGCTGATGAATGATCTCAGAGAAGAATCCAACTAGACATCTTCCTATCAACGAAGACTTCAGATATTTACAGTCTCCTTTTACAATTACTAGAACCCAACAGTTTTTCGGTGCCACTAGGTATACTGTTGACAAAGCCAGACATTTGAGAGCTCAATTTGGTGTTCTTCCAGAAGTTCCCAAGTACGTACAGTAAAAGAAAAAAATTGACTGAAGAAACAATATCCAGAGTAAAGGCTTTCCATGAAGATGATGAAGTAAGTCGGATATGTGCAGGGAAATCTGAGTGTGTCGGTATAAGAAATAAAGATGGTGAAAAGGAGTACAAACAAAAACGTTTCTTACTAGGTAATTTGAAAGAACTGTATGCAAAATATCAAGAAACTGATGATAGTGTTGGCTTTTCATCATTTGCAAATTTAAGATCGAAATGGTGCGTTATTGCTGGGGGGGCGGGCCACCAGCTTGACCTCCGTGTTAAGAGAGACCACACGCACGAAGCAACATAAGGTTCATAAGGTTGGTAAGGTAAGGTAAGGAAAGGAACACACTTAGTTTGTGTTTGTACCTATCACCAAAATCCTAAACGCATGGTGTCAGGAATTGGCCAGAAAAGCCTTACATACCATAACCTTATGGAAAAAGTGTTGTGTGATATCAATAATTCTATGTTACATAGATGTCTAAAATGTCCTGGTAGTGTTGGTGTAGCAAACTTTTTGAATACCTTATCAACATTATAGATAGAGATACAGTACAATATGTTCAATGGACTACTACAGCCTGGTCACTTTTGCAAAGCAATACAGCTACAGTAGAGGAACTTACTGAAATTCTTTCAGAAGCCATTTTTTTCTCCCTCACTCGTCATCACTACATTGCAAAATGCCAGAGTCAACACTTGAAGAATATAGAACAGAATCTTCAAAGTACTGATGTACTTGTAGTATGGGATTTTGCTGAAAATATTCATTTATTCCAGGGTTGGCAAAAACCAGCTGGGTTTTTGCCAACCCTGATTTATTCCTCAGGATACCCCTCGAGAGTTTTTACTGGACAAATGATCAGGCAACACACCACCCATTTGTAGTCTCTCATAAGAAGGATGGGGAAGTAAGCCACACTAGTTATTGCATTGTCAGTGACTGTCTTGAGCACTCAACTCAGCAGTTCACACTTCTCAGCAATATTTGATAAAAGATACAAAAGCTAGATTCCCCAATGTACAAAAAGTTATTTACTTTTCTGATAGATGTGGTGGACAATACAGGGTGTTTATAAAGTCCCCATCTATTTCAGTGAAAACAGCAAAAAGGGTAAAATTTAATAACAGTATAATAGAAGGCATATATTTAATGAATACTTAAGTATATGATTCTACATGAGCACCATCAGTATCTCTACAGAGTTTGAATCTGTCAGCAGCATGGCGGAACACATTTTGGAGCATGACAGAGGTTATTTTTGTAACTGCTGTTACGATACGAGCACATAAATCTTGCAGATCTGCTGCCTCCATGTCCAAGCCACCGATTTGGAAATCGTTCATTTAGGATTCATTAAATGTATGCCTCTTTTTATATTGTTATTGAATTTTACCTTTTTGCTACGTTTTCACTAAGATAGGGACTTTATAAACACCTTGTATAAGAATAGATTCAGAGTTTCATCAATCTCTGCTATCATGAACAGTATTTTGGTGTCAAAGCTGAGTGGAATTTCTGTTACAAGTCATGGTAAATCCACTAAATAACATCCGTCTAATAGATTTAATGAAGGGCACAAGAGGCTTCCACAAAATTTTACCTAAGTCAAGGGACCAGATACAGGCTTATCAAACATTTGATTCAGAAAATCCTACTTTGTTTAGAATAAGTCAAGTTGAACTAGGTGAGAGCAGTCTGCTAGTAACCAAAGATGCTGAGTTATATTGGCCAATATGTTGTTTGTAAGTATGATAGTAAAATCTGGCTTGGAATAATCAAAGACAGTTCAGAAGAATTTACTGATTACCATATTAGCTTTTTAACATCTTAATAAATACCATTTTCCAGAGAAGGAAGATATTTGCTGGGTAAGACAAAGCGAAATGATTCAACTTATGTCCAGTCCAAATATTCTGCATGGTATTAAAATTGCCTACTCTTTCCATCCAAAAGAGATCAAATTAGTGGAGCCATAAAAGTTTTTAGTACAGTATATTATACTCACCCAGTTGACGCTTGTACTTCTAAGTTACTGTCATAAGTGTGTGTGTGTGTGTGTGTATATATATTCTTTCTAGTACTTAGTCACAGTTCGCAGGCTTCAGTTGAGAAATTTGTTAAATATTATGTTATAAAGTACTGGTAGTTACATATAAGGCAGCATACTTTTCAGGAAAAAAATTGAATTAAATGTAGATGACAAGTCATTATGAAAACGAAAATATTTAGTTTTAGTCAAGTTATCACTATTCAAATAAAGCACACAGTTTACACCTAAATACACAGCAATTTCTTAAATGCCACTTAGATAGTTTGGGCTTAATCTGATGTAAAAAAAAATTAAAAATCCATTGAGGTGGGGGTAACCCCCCCCCCCTTTAATAATGCAAATTGTCACAACTTTTTTACTCCTCAACTAAGCTGCTATCCATGTCTATACTCATTTAATATTTGACAAACTACTTTTCAAATGCACATTGAATCATTCTTGTATCTCAATTAGGGGCTAAAATATGATAATTTGGGGGTCTTTGAGAACCTCGCAAAGTTCAAAGGGACATAACTTTTTGAACCGTAAGTCTGATCAATCTGAAACTTGAAATTTTGGGGTTTTTGTATAGGCAATGCTATACAACAAATTATAGGAAAAATGGAAGGGGTGTGATGTAAAATTTCGTTTTTTTTCTTGCATGATTTGTCCTGGAATTTCGTTTATTTTAGTTTATTTTATTTTATTTTATTACAAAGTCTACAAAGTCTATATTTTTCAAGGAAAAAGAGTCTCCCGATGGTAATAATGTGGCTTGCATTCTCACTCTTCCCCCCTATCAAAGGAAAGGATATGGAAAACTTTTAATAGCCTTTAGGTAAGTTTGTTTCATTACGGAATCCGTCACCAGTCGTTTATATTTATTATTCATATAACCTTGAATTAAGTCATTTTCATACAAGAGTTAATAACAGTTTTAAGAAATGAAGTGTGTCTTGAACGTTGTAACGTTGATTTCCACCTTTATAATAAATATCTACGCGTGCTCCCTTTTGAAAGCTGGGGTCGGGATGATGGTAGCTTAGATTTCCCCATTCATTTACACCAGGCAACATCCAGAAATTCTTTTTCTCCACACGGAGGTGGAGGGACAGGGCTTTTTTTTTTAAGCACTTTGTCGTAGTAGGCCATATTAAAAAAAAGGGTATATCCGAGTATATCTATATTTATTTAGGCTCAATTACGACAAAATACCATAACGACATGAAGAAATTAAAGAAATACTTTATTGGAGACGTTAAAATCACGAGTATATTTTATAGAATACTTAAAGTAGTTTAAAATGCTCCATCAGTGAAAAATTTAACAGCAAATTCTTTTCCTTGATAGGCTTCGTTACCGCGCAAATCTGAAAGGATGAGAAGAAAGGCTTTTTCCCTAAAGACACTTAGTGTCAGCTGTCTTGTTTTCTTAAAGTACCTCGTACCTCTCTTTGACTAGTGGGCCAATAGAATACTACTACCTACATACGCTTAAAAAAAAAAATGGGGGGGGCGGGGATTCTGAGAGTCACCTGAGCCCAAGCAATCACAGTAGTTAGTCGGCCCAACTCCAACCGCGACAGTGATAGTTGAATCCGGGCTTTCACAAACCGAGCCGTGGAAACTCGATGTGTGAATTTCGTGTTTCTTTACGAGCCGTGTAAATTGAGTTCTTGAGTGCATTTTCTTTTAAAAATTCTTATGACTACTATTAGTTCATTTGTTTCGAGTGTTTGTATTGCAATACTTAAGAATTTCAATTTTATTCTAGCTACGAACTGAGCAAATTGGAAGGAGTTGTAGGGAGCCCCGAGAAACCACTCTCTGACCTTGGAAAATTAAGTTACAGATCATATTGGACCTATATTCTTTTAGAAATTTTGAGAGATTATAAAGGGACATTATCCATTAAAGATTTAAGGTGAGATATTACATTTTTAGAGTTGTTGCGCTTTGTACGGTACATTTAAAAGGTCCGTCATGCCAGTTTGACTCCACCTTTTTTTTTCCTTTTGAGGTTACGTACGTTAGCGAGTCGTTAAAAGGATTTTATTTCTTCATTTGTGAATGTTTTAAATTTTGATGTAAATTTAACTCTGAGTATTTTTTGTTTAGCATACTAATTAATATTTTCTTCTAGTCAAATGACAAGTATTACGCAAGCAGACATTATTTCAACCCTACAAAGTATTAACCTCGTTAAATACTGGAAAGGCCAGCATGTTATTTGCGTTACTCCAAAGTTAGTAGAAGAATATGTAAATTCTCCCCAATTTAAGAAACCGAGGCTGACGGTGGATTCCTCTTATTTAAGGTAAAGCTTCAGTTTCCAACAGAAAATGCAACTCAACGTCTAAATCTTCATTTCGTTAGTAATTTACACCAGGATATTAGAATAATATTTTGATTTTGTCAAATGGCTCACTTTGTTTCATTCAAACAAGACTGCTGTGCTGGTGCAACAGATGAATAACCGCAAATAACATATGTAACACAATGCTGATTAATTTCATTGAAAAGCAAAGCTGAATGTAGGACATAATACAGTACCGTATATATCATATTAGGTATTGGAAAAATTGGTGCAGGGACCATCTTGCAGAAACGTGTGTTGCGTGTACTCCCTTCTAAAGTGTAACGGTTCGTGACTGATTGTGATTATTCATTGTGACTTTGTTAAACAAGGCTTGTGGGAGAGTTCTTTTTCCATCTTTTTTTTCAAAATTTCTTCTCAAAATTACATTAAGATTAGTGAATATTAATATGAGTACTTTCATTAAGGACTTCAAAATTGAAACATTGAACATTTTTTATCAGAACGTCTTTGAGCTTTTTTTTTTTTCTTTCTCGGGCTATCCCAGAGTGAATCTTCGGGACTTTATTAGCTTGCAATGAGATACGACCAAAGCTTTTGTTTGGGTAAACCTACTTTTATATTTAACTAAAAAAGTATTTTGAGCTTTGGTTTCAAGTGCTAACTTCTTTTGTTAATGCAGAAAGTACTGTTGGGTCTGTCTTAGTTATTAATTATACTAATAAAACTTGAAAGAAACTAAAGGAAAATAATTTAACAAGTTATTTAGAAAACACTCAATTTTTCCTCTTTTTTTCCAGATGGTCTCCTCCCAAGAAATCTCACCCGCAAAAGAAAAAGTGAAATTAGGCAAACTTTTTTTTTTTAAAGTAAACGTGTATAGAAACTACGTATGTGTAGTAGTTTTTTGGCATTATACTAATAATTATTATAAAGAGAGTTAATAAACTAGTGTTAATGAATAGTAATTAGGCCTAGTTTCTTCCAAGCTTTACTTCAGATTCCGCCAAAAAGACCCCTAATTTATAGATAAGTTATAATTACTTTTAAGTTTGATACTGTACAGTTTTATATTTTGATTTTTAATTATTTCTGACCAATAGGCATTAATAAATCTAGATTTGTCATAAGTTTTGCTTAGCCTTTTTGCTAAACCGAAAAGTGCAATCCCCATTGTGAAATATATAGTCTGAATGCATTTCCTTACTACGACGTCAGAAAGGCTTCCAGTCTTGTCAGAGTAAATTCTCTGTTCAGGGAAATCCTTTATTCGCTATACATTAATACCACGTTCGTATTGGGCATTATTCAGTCACTTAAGAATTCTTTTTCTGTTTACGAATGTATTTTGCAGGGTATCGATATTTTCGTGTGAAAGTGCGAATATATTTTTCATTTCAGTACCCTGGCCTTTATTTTCCGGTACTCGGGGTGAGCTATGAATAACACAGGCCTGCGGATAAGAACTTTGTAAGAGTTTTCTTACTAATAACGGATTTTATATAATTCAACTACGCTGATTTCGAATAGTGTCCATTTTTTTTTCTATCACGTAAGGATTTTCTGCAAACTGGAAGGGAAAAAAACAACAATTAGGTACCTATTTCGCTTTGTTATACTAATTACAAATGCAAACAACTTTAAAAAAGAAAGAAGACTATTAACGTCAATTACATATTCATCTTTATTTGTCCCGAGTTTTCTTGCGAGATCTCGATGCCTTTTAGTCTCGAATGTACGCGCGTTCCTTTTCTTTTATGTAATAATTCTGGAGTATCCCGTTTCAACATCAGCATGATGACTGATTACTGCTGGATGTCCCACTTTCCCCGATATCTTCATTTCTTTGATGTCTTGGTGAGTCAGTTTTAAAGAAAATTACTTGCATATGTAATATGACAGTGAAAAATCTGTACGTGATGGCGAAAAATGATTCTTTTCGAAATCAGCGTGCAAAAATTACTATACAAGTGATAAAATATTTCGGCCAAAACCATCACAGGCCTGTGTAATTGCGAAATAAGTACAGTATATCGCTTGGGTGTATGGGAATTAAGACTTCTATCCCCCAACGCCCTCCTGCGTGTCTTAAAAAGCGACAGTATGGGGAGCCTCGGGAATTGAAGTTGTCTTTCATCACCGTGTGTGTAACATGGTTGGAAATTGGTCTGGGGTCCCAATTCTCGGGAGGTGGGGGGGGGGAGCCTTCCACAGACTACAACAGAAGCCTCCGGTTTAGGCAGTGCGCCTACCAACACATTTCACACGGCAAAACAATACCATAAAAACTTTTGAAAGCCAAGGTATAAATGAGGATGGAAGTGGTCGAAATTTGTCGGGATAGACGCTTTGACTTATTCGACTTGTGCGAAACGAAACTGAAAAGGAATAGTTATGAAAGTTGTGAAATCGGTCACTGGTGGAAGGAGGAAAAGGCTGGCCTATGTAGAGCTGTAAACCAGGGAGTGCAAGAAAATCTAACTGAACAAGCAGTACGCAAGCTGATGAAAGGAAAATCAGCAGGAATTTGTCCTACGCCTTGAAATTATTAAATGGGGATAATGTTTGGAGTGGTTTTAAGTCTTCATAAAGCAGGAGTCATGTGACGGAGGCGGCTACAGGTTGAATATTGTGTTAGTAGGGGGTGTCAATTTGGGAGGTGAAAATTAATTTTTGCCAATTCCTTTACTGAGGGGTTTTAAAAATATGTTTTTGGATGTGAAGAATTCAAATCTGCTATTATTTTTGTGATTGCTCAACACTTAGCTTGGTAAATCTACGTTTGATTAAAAAGCACATAAATTGCTCTCGGAAAACAACATTTATTAATTTTAGCTTCTCAAAATGTCAGGTAATGCTATAAAAATTTTAGTTTCTCTGCATAAAACATATCCTAGTAATCATAAAACATATCCTTGTAATCATAAAACAACATTAGAAAGTAATGACATCAGTAAAAAAAAAATATTTAAACAAGTTTCATGAAGTCTTGCTTTGATTCGTTCTTGGACATCAGCCGCCGACTTGCTTCTTGGCCTCTGATATAGCCCTCACGTTTCTCGTGTATACACCCTGCCTGCTGCCTCTGTGACTTGTTTCACACACCTCTCTATTGACTGAGCATGACAGGGCCACTGTGGAACTTGCATAGGCTTGTCAAAGAACTTCTTTACTTCCGCTGTAGTCAGTTTACATGTCAAAGGAGGTTCAAATACCCCGTCAGACCAGTCTGTCAGCTCCAACACGGAAGAAGCACTGGGGTTGATGGAAGGTGTCTTCCTGGGACGTACAGAAAGATCTCCAAGTGTGTCGTCATCATCCACCCCTCATGTCAACAATCTTTTGGACACCAGCTCTCCTCTCCTCACTAAGCACAAGAGTGTCTGGATTATCATTTCGCTGAATGCATACCATGCTGAGCGCTTGATGGTTGGCAAAACAGCATCCACTACAGCCTTCTTTTGCAGCCTAACTAGCCGCAGCTGAAACAAGATGTGGCGTGGGCCTTCCACCCAAGAGTGTTTTACTTTGATGTTGAACCAACAGGGGTAGTACACACCAACAATGTATTCCACTATCAGTCTTAAGTTGTTGAGGGTTTTGCCTTTAAGGCCATGTTTTGAAACCCATATGCGACAAAGCCTGTTTGCTGTTGTCAACCACCTTGAATGGCTCACTGGACCAATTTCAAGAAGGGCCAGATCTGTGGGAAGTTCTCCTATCCTTATGGCCTGTGTGATCCTATACCCGTACGCTTGATCAGCAGAGAGATCCTTTACGACATTGTCCAGTGCTGTGATCAAGTGTCGCAGGGGTAACTCGTTAGTGTGGAGGGCACAAACCAACCAGATCAGCTTACGGCAAAGCTTGACCTCTACCCAATGCATGGAACCACCCTCCCAGCCAGTGTTAACATTTGTAGAATCACCTCCAATGGCCTGCAGGCTTTTATCAATGCCCTTCTTCTTCATGAAATCTACAAGATTATCAGCAATAACTTCAGCAGGTTTTTTTCTCGTTGAGCCTTTCTCAGGAGTGAAGTGGTAGAGATATCTTCCACCTGGCTCACTGCACACAGAATAATGCTCTTCTTTGATGATGCTGGGGAACTGACGATCTGAATTGTCTGCTTTCAGCATAACTTTAGTTGTATCTTGACGGCCGTCAAAGAAGATGCAGTCAATTTCACCCTTCTTACAAAGATCATCAAATTCCTGATCCAGGGATCTCATAACTTTTTCTTGGGTCCTTTTGACTTTATTGTGATCAACTACAAGTCTCTTGTCTTTTTCATTGATCAAGCCAGCATCCATAAAGGCAGCAGTGGTGATGGCAGCTGTGGCACGCAGGCCAACACCATATCTGATGCATGCTATGCATAGCAACATTAGGTATTTCTAATGTGTTGTACTCTGGCTTTTTATTGGAAGTTGAAGACGTGCTTGGTATTTCTAATGTCACTTCATAACTTCCATCCTTTCCATCTTGAGCATCAGCTATTTGTTCTTCATTTTCATCAGAGAAAATTATTTCATTTGATGGCATTGAAACATCCTGCTTGCTTGTCTGCTTATATTCAGCAAGCCTTCTTCTTTCGTCTTCTTGCCGCTTCTGCTTTTTGACTTGTCTGTTGTGCTCAGGTTGATCTGGCAAGCCAATCTGATGTGGTCCAATAGAACCAGACTTGTCTCTCTGACCTTTAATGAAAGCAAGTTCCTTCACAGGGATCTTCATCTCCCTAGGGTATGTACAGTTAATGCGAGTTTCGTTTTTGCAACCAGCATCTGCAAGGCAGCCAAATTCAGAGCAGAGAACAATTTTACACTTGCAACTGAGGATGTCAAAAAGCTTGTCAAGTTTTGCAATGAAAGCCTCTTTGACATGTAGCTTTCCTCTCCCAAGAGATATGTTTTTGGCCTGCTCCCAGCTCTCTTGGATCTTGTTTAAGATTGTGACTCGTGAATTTACAACGGGGGTTACAAAAGAACTGTTTGCTCGTTCCCACTTTTCAAGCACTTTAGGGTAAATGTCCTTTGCAAGACTGGCTGCTGGGTAGTTTCTCACATCCTCACCACTTTGTTCTCTTAGCAGTAGCCCATATTTCAGAACGTCTCGCAGAGTTGGGAGTTCAGAGGGCAACAACTCTACCAGTTCCAATTAGGTTGCTCATATGTGTGAATGTCCCCAGTCTTGTCCTCCTTTTAGAAGTCATTGTAGGTCAATTCCCACTGGTTAGGATGGTAGCACTGACGGACAAGTAATCTTCAGCACACTGATGAATATGTTTCAACCTGTGAAATAAGCAAAAACAGCAGTGCATTATATATACAGCATATATAATTATTAATATAATAATTATTATATAATTCCACAAAAAAGTCAAAAAAGTCACTATTTTTATGTAGCTTCTTACCAAGCAAAACTAAATTATATTAAATTAACAAAAATATCTTTAGAATCCTTAAGTCATGCTGCAACTTTTTAGCACCCCTCATATTTGGAATTTGAAAGTTGAAAAATTCGACACACCCTATTGTGTTAGCCTAGGCTCTATATTAGGGTCTTTGTTATCCTGTAATAATAATCCATCAGGAGAGAAACTGGAACAACGCCCAGGCCAGACTCTTGGATTACACACTATTATTATTATTATTATTCGGGAGTCTAGTCCCTGACACCGGTGTTTTCACTTCTCATAAGGGATTGTTAACCTGAAACTAGGGCTGAGCATTTCCCGCTCTTCTCTTAATCCCGGGATTCCGGGAAATTCCCAGGATTAAAAAAATTAAACAAGGTTGAAATACAGGAATAAATTAAATAATAAACAGAAAATTTCCTTTTATTGAAAAGAAATATGCTTTGATAAAAACTTTCTACAGACTAATAAAACTGAAATTATTGATTTTTTTGGATTATGACAAAAATGCTTTAAAAAAAACAGATGAGCAATACTATTATTACTTAAAGGATGCTTGGAGTTTTGTGATGAATAATTCTGCAGCAGAAAATGCTCTTTCCGACTATTGAAGTTTGAGGAATTTTTGTTCTATTACCATTGGCTTTATAAACATTCATTTCTTTGATGTTCTTTACGTCGTATCTCAGGTGCAAATCTTGTTGCTCTGTGATTCCCATCTCTTTCTGCGCAACTGCATCCAATTTTTCTTCCAAGGACCTTTGATTTGAAGATGAGTTAGAGGGAAAGACTTCGAGTCTACGTCCGTCTCACTTTTTCTGAAAAGCCTGGCAAACAACTCTTTGGCAGTTTGCAATGTTGATTTAGAAGGCAGTGAAAAATTAGGACAAGTTGAATTAAATGCTATTATAGGATTTAAATATTTACTGTATATAATCCTACGAGTTTTTTATTACGTCTCGAAGTTTTTTTTCCACCGATTATTTTAAGCTGGTAGAAAAACAAGTTACCCAAATTACCAATCAATTTTCAGTTTTACTTTTCAGTAGGAAGAAAATTATATTTCACCCCATACTCCAACGAAAACGGTTTTCAAAGTTTAAACAACAGGTGAACGAATACTTCAATTGTAAAAAGCCTTTGCATGAAAAACATACCTCATAATAAAACTGTTTAAAAGTCTTCCCTGAAAATAGAATACCAGGAAATCCCGGGATCGACGACAGTTTTCCCGGGAAATGAGCTGTCTACTTTACTTCAGGGATCCCAGATCTCGGATGCCCAGCCCTATTTGAAACTACTGTAACTTTACGGCGGAAGCACTATGGAAGCAGCATTGATTGGCCTGCCTATTCGCCTGATCTCAACTAGGCTTGCCAACTTTCTGAAATAGAATTCCGGGAGATGATATATATACAGGCCATAAAGGGGGTTGGGGGTGAGCCGATCCAGTTGGCGGGTTCGAGGGGGGCGTTGTAAGCCCCCCGAAATTTTTTTTAAATATAACCAATTTCAAGGGCATTTTGAGGCCATATGCAAGGGGTATAAAGACATTCTAAGGTCAATTAAGTCAATCGACGCCCCTATATATATATATATATATATATGAAAATTATTTCACGAAAGTAACGTGAAAAATATTTATGATAAATAAAACCACGAAGGAAAGGAAACACAAAAAGGTGCTCAAGCGCTTTCGTCTAATGACATCCTCAGGAACACTGAAGTACATAAAAGGTTACGGCCTATATATAGGTTACAGAAAGAAAAAAAAAATAATAAATAACATACACACAAACATATATATATATATATATATATATATCTACACATACATATATATATATATATATATATATATATATATATATATGCAATAAACGGAGAAGTAAAAATAAAAATTAAAAATTAGAGGATTAACAAAGAGGCATACAGATTTGTAAGGAAAAATATCGATTTTTAGCACAAGATCAAATGAATTATAAAAATACAAATTTATACTGGAAATCTGCCCGGGTTTTAACACGTTGCCTTTTAGAGTCAAGTTTCGATATATATAAAAATAAAATGAAGATTAAAAGTTCATAAAGTAGCATACAAGTTTACCAAAGATTTAGCGTCCTACCCCTTTTATCTAAATTTGTTTTGAAGAATTCAAAACAACAGGATCGAGTTGAAAGAGACCTTTGCTTATGTTGAAGTTATTTGAAAGTTGGATAATGGCAGACTCAAGAATATTTCTATTAACAATGTTGCTAGAATGAAATAAAACTGAAGCATTATTCCAATCAATACAGTGGGATAACTCTGACAAATGGACAAAAAGAGCACTGGACAACTGTCCTGTTCTAACGGAATATTGATGCGGTTTTATACGTGTGCAAATCCTTTCCCGTCTGACCTATGTAAAAGGAATCACATTGTTTACACCCAATTTTATAGATAATGCCTGAATTATTGGTAGGGCTATTTTTTACTATGATATTTTTCACAATATTGTTATATGAAAATACTACATTAATATCCAAAAGTTTAAGTACATTAGCAATGCCTAAAAAGCCCGGGAAAAATGGAAGTACTAAAATATTTTTTGACAAAGTACGAGTGTTATTATTGACACGATAGAAAGTTCGTTTTGCCTTGAGACAAGATTCCATAAACGCAGATGGGTAACACAGATCACTTCCAATACCGTTGATTTTTTCCAATTCGGCATTGATGTATTCCGGACTGGCGATCCTAAGGGCGCGGAGAAACATTGATGAAAAAATGGCCTTCTTAGTGGGGGTGTCATGTCCCGAGTAAAAGTGTACGTAGGACAAATTGTTTGTTGTTTTCCGATAGATACTAAACTTAAAACCTGGGCTTTCCTTATGTACACGCACATCCAAAAATGGGATTGAATTGTCTTGTTCCACTTCTAAAGTAAACTTAATGGAGGGGACTTGATCATTTAACTGAAGGAGGAAGTTATCCAGGTCACGATTCATGGGCCAGATACACAAAATATCGTCGACGTACCGCAACCAAGGGATGCCAACCCCCAGGATTCTCGGAATGTAAGTAGTGTTAAAACCCGGGCAGATTTCCAGTATAAATTTGTATTTTTATAATTCATTTGATCTTTGCTAAAAATCGATATTTTTCCTTACAAATCTGTATGCCTCTTTGTTAATCCCCTAATTTTTAATTTTTAATTTTTATTTTTACTTCTCCGTTTATTGCATATATATATATATATATATATATATATATATATATATATGTGTGTGTGTGTAGATATGTATGTATGTATATATATATATATGTTTGTGTGTATGTATGTTATTTATTTTTTATTTTTTTTCTTTCTGTAACCTATATATAGGCCGTAACCTTTTATGTACTTCAGTGTTCCTGAGGATGTCATTAGACGAAAGCGCTTGAGCACCTTTTTGTGTTTCCTTTCCTTCGTGGTTTTATTTATCATATATATATATATATATATATACACAATAGTAAAACAAAAAACCAGATTTAAAGGCTAATAATATGCAAATAAGGTGATACCAAATTATGTATTTCAAGAAAACTATTCTCAAATTGTAAGATATCCGGGAGATTAGGATAACGTACCGGGAGCCGGGAGAACACACGATTCCGGGAGGGTTGGCAAGCCTTATCTGAACCCGGGTGACTTCTTTCTGTGGGGATACCTCAAAGATAGAGTTTACCAGAGCAAGCCAAAGACTTTAGAGTTGCTGAAAACATCGATTGAACGTCAAATCGTCGATATTCCGACCACAGAGTGGTATCGAATTTTGGGATGAGGTTGCGAAAAATTGTCGAACAGCACATCGAACACTCGTATAAATGGCTTCAGATGCTGATTTGAATGGCGTTTGAACTATCTTTGTACTCAATAGTTTTGGTGAAATAAAGGCTTAAACTTGGTAGGTACCTTTTGGGCCACCCTGTATGTGAAAGTGTGGATTGGTAGTGAAAAAGATTATAGATGCTTTAGTTCAGTGGTTCTCAAACTGGGGTACGCGAAGGGGTCCTGAGAATATAACCCCTTTTAATTTTATATACGATTAACAAACGGCCACATATCACACGGTCGTAAAGAAAGTAAAAATCCTCTTGAATATCCAGAAAATCTCTTAAGAGAATTCAAGGAGTACAAAAACAAGAAAAAGTTTGAGAACCGCTGCTTTAGTTGAAGATGAACGAGACTGCTTTAGGGAAGGCAAAGGATTGAGTTGATCAAATGTTTGCAGCAAGACATCTCATTAAGAAAGACAGCTGATTAAGAAACTAAGTAATAAAAAGAAAATGGAGTCTAGGTATTTATCTATTTTGAGAAAACTAATGATAAAGTGAATAGATGTATGTGCCTTGGGGGCAAGTGCTTAGAATGTATGGCGTTATTGGTAAGTCAAATGCAGTGAACAGTTTGTATATGGGTAGAAGTGTTTATGTAAAAGTTAAGAGTTCACTGACTGGGTTCAGTGTTAATGCTGGAGTACGACAGGGATGTGTGACGTGTTTATGGCAGGGTAGATGCTAGTGATGGGACGATTAATCGGAATCGGAATCGAGAATCGGAAGAATCGAGCATTTTTCAGGAATCGGAATCGGCATCGAGAGAATTGTACCATGATTTCCGATTCTTAAAACGATTCTTTAACTTTTAATAAGAAAATTAATTAATTTATTATCTTTTCAAAAGAGAGGTGGCGGTAGCGAAAGTGATACGAAAGGAAAGCGGAAGGTGTGTGGGGGTTTTCGTTTAACGGTTCTCTTGAAGCCACCCTGGTGCTAAACTGGGAAAGGGCCGTTGGATGGAAAAAAAAAATCTTTTTAGGTAATAACTAATAAGTGATTACGATTACGAGCGAAAGATGACAACTTAAGTAACACTGAACACAGATTATCAGAACTGACAAGTCGCCACACGCATAGTGAACTAATATATATAGTGGATAAATAGCCCAAAACCTCTTTATAAAATATAAATGTTTAAAATTCAAATTTAAATGCCGTCAATTTCTTCGCGCCGGAACCGTTTCTCTAATAATCTCTTGGTATTGACGTTCGTGCGCAAAATATAGCGCCCGATTTTTATGCCATAAAGCAGGGTTGCCATTTTGGCTTTTTTAATGCCAAATTTGTAAAATTTGGCCTCATTCAAACGTCACTGGCCTGAAAATCTGTATTTGGCTTTTTTAACACATTTGGCCTTTTCTTGGCCTTGTATAAGACAGATCTACCGATGTTGCATTTAGCTAAAGATAACTTTGCTGAAATTGAACAACAGTACCGGAAAATTAATTAACTGACTGGAGAGCAGATATATTTTTGAAAACAATGTATTCCAAAAGATACATCACCAATTTTGACTGGGTGTTAGTAAACACCAAAATTTTAAGCATTTAGCAGAATATGCCCTAAATTGCTAGTTACACCAGCAAGTAATGCGACTGTTGAAAGAGTATTTCCCTGTAACGGCGATCAAAACACGTCCGAGAAACAGAATACAAGTTAATCTCTTAGATGCACTTGGTTAGAATAAGAGCGCATTTAAACGAAAATTCGATTTGTTGCAAGGAATTCACCGCCTCTGACAGCATGTTAAAGAAATTTAAAACAGACTTGCTTTATGCCAATAGCAGTACAACTGCTATAGCAGCCAATTCCCAGCAAAATACGGAAGTGGAAAGACAGGATGAAGAAGACGACATAACTATTTTCTTGGAATAGTTATGGTGTAAATCGTTTTACCTCCAGGTTAGTTACTTTATTATATCATTTCAATGCATAATAAATCACAAAGCTGGGCACAAACCGTTAATCCGTTAATCGTTAATTAACGAAGTTAACTTTTTCGTTAACGATTTAACTTTTAAGTTAACTTTGAAAATCATTATCGGACTAATTAACTTCCGTTACATTTAACTTCCGTTAACTCAAGTCCGTTAACCCAAAAAATTCATAAATAAACGTTTAAAAGTTTCTATTATTTTCAGTGCTGAGCAGGTGCGCAATTAATCCGCCACTGTTAATAGTGATGAACGAATTTCCATTTCCGCAGTGCAAAATCAGGCGATATATTTGTTTCCGTCGCCACAATTTGTGTCTTACCAAATATGGTAGTTATTTATGGCATTGGTTTGAGCAAAACATGGTCGACTGTAAAATCAGGCGGAAAGATTCGCCATTTGAGTTGAATGTTTCAACTTCTTTCAAGAAATATCACGAGCATTTTAAGGCACTTTCAATAATATATATCGGGTGGCCACAAAAAACTTTACTTAATTCAAAGTTTAATAACTGCAACAATTCAAAACTTATGCGATTGAGCTTTGGCACACATTAACAGATGGTTATAATCTATAATTGCTGGAATTTTCAAATATGTAGGTTCTATAGTTTTGTTACAGTGAACAATTTAAAAGCATATGTCTAAAAATAGCATGCCGAAGAAAATTAATTTGAACTTAACAAAATTTACTTAAACAAATGGTCAATGTGACCACCTCCCTGTTGGTAAACTGCCCTCAATCGCTTCTTCCACGAGGAGATGCACTTTCGAACCTCATCTAAGGTGATATCCTCCCATGCTCTACTGATTTTCTCCTTAAGTTCATCTTCGGTGAATTTGTCTTTCTGGCTGCCGTAAACACTTCACCATGAGGGAATCCCATACTGAATAGTCCATCGGATTACAGTCGGGAGACTGAGGCGGCCATTCATCCTTTTTGATGAAATTAGGGGTCTCTTGCTCTAGATGATTTTGGGTCGCTCGGCTTGTATGGGCGGGTGCCCCATCTTGCTGGAAAATGTAGGGCTCATCAGGATACAGCTGACGACAATCAGGAAGTAACCCATTATCTAACAGGTTGATGTAGCGCTCAGAGTTAACTTTAGTTTCGTTTGTGGCAATAAAATGAATTCGTGTTTTCCCCTTCCATGAAATTCCCGCCGATACCATTACTTTTCTGCTGAATCGTGAGGTTTCATGATAAAGCCTGGAGGGAGGAATGCCTTTTTCCTTGAACCATAAACCCTGTCATTTTGCCTGTTTTTGGCCACCTCCAACGTGAAATCCTTTCGTCTGTAAACACAACTTTGCACGTCTTCAGCTGAGTAGCGTTCATATAGGGATTTACAGCGGGTCTTTCTACGCTGTCTTACATTCTGATCACGCCGAGAAACTCGAATTCTCTTGTAGGCCTTCAATTTCAAACGTTTTACAATCCCTTGTACAGAGGAGCGAGAAATCCCAAGGTCGTACGCAATCTGTCTCTGGGAGCGATGAGTTCCTGGTGTATTCTCCTGGGATGAATCAGTTCCTCCACGGCAGCCTTATTTTCTTCTGTTGAAACACTTTTGGGCCTGCCGCTGCCGGGTTTTCTAGCTGTTGATCCAGTATCCTTTATCTTTCTTATTAAGTTATAAACACTTTGAGAGTCCAGTTCTTTGCGGGAATTCTCGGACAATCCTATTCCATTCCAACCTTTTTCCTTGACACATGCTTCTATGATGGCTTATCACTTTTACTTAACGTCATGCTGGCGGGGTTTTAGCGGAAAAATAAAAGCAAGCAAATTCACATTAGGTTTAGCCTACGCCAGCGCGCGTGTCATACTACGCTACATTAGGTTTAGCCTACGCTAGCGCACGTACGTGTCAGATGCACACCAGGCATGCTATTTTTAGACATATGCTTTTAAATTGTCACTGTAATAAAACTATAGAACCTACATATTTGAAAATTCCAGCAATTATAGATTATATGCATCTGTTAATGTGTGCAAAATCTCAATCGCATAAGTTTTGAATTGTTGCAGTTATTAAACTTTCAATTAAGTAAAGTTTTTTGTGGCCACCCAATATATCATTTCATTACTAAGGTCCAAAACATCTCTAATGCGTTATTGTGCAATGTCCCGTCATCAGATAGTGTGTACCTCTCACCTATATGGTAGTTTTGGTTCAGACAACTGCTGGTTTACAATACCTTATTTTTGTAATGTAGTAATGATTATATATTCATATTAAGTTATAAGATTGTATTTCTATGTTGGGTTAAATGGTTATGCAGGCCTTATTTTTGTATTACGTTCAGTGTATAATAAGTAAGATTGTACTTGTATGTTAGCTTGTGTCTATGGATTGTGAATGATCCGCAATAAAGATGTTTTGTTTGTATAAATGTGTGAATAAAATTAACTTCGAGTAGACAAATAAATACTTTTGTAACCCATCAAGAGATTCACTCATACCCATACCAGAGAAGCTATAGAAAGAGTACAGTGTAGGTACATACTGTATACAGTATTGGACTTCCGACATTTTCAGCCTGCGCAGAAATCCGATTGGGTCATTGAGCAGACCCTTGGTCACTCAGTAACTCTTCACTCCATTCTCGAAACAGTTACGACTTCCCCTTTTTCTTTTTACGTCACTGTTGATGTGTGTGTGTGTAAGATCATACCGTAAATGTATGGACATAATTTGTGTTTGTCTGACCAAAGACTGAATAGGCCTATTGTTTAAGAAATTATGTAGCCTACGTCCTACTAGTACATGTACATTTAAAAAAAAATGAGAAAAAAGCTTACAATCTAATTAGGCCTAGTTACAAGCCACTAGGTTATGCATTAGTCTCGAGTTCAGCCAGGCCTAGACCTAATTATATATATATATATAATATATATATATATACACTGTATAGTGGCCTACGGATCACCAGTTTGATGTGGCCAAGAAAGTAGGTTTACTATAATTAATGAATATCGAAATGAGTAATTAGGGGTCACCAGCCTGGGTCTACAACCCAAAAACAATATTTAATAAGGAAAGAAATTACTTTGTGTTTAATTAGGAAAACAAATTAATTATTTGTTCAGTGATTAACAATTCTATAATGGTATTTATACCATGTTAAAGATGACTGATTAATAGCAATAAGAAATGGTTATACACTAATTCAGGTAGGCTATGCCGAGGTGAACACAGAACAAGTAATTAAGCCAATAATAACTGAAATAATGAAAGCACGGTATGGTGCAGTAAATACATTAGGTCAGTAAAATGAAATGCATAAAAGAGCACATACACAATCAGATGCAAAATAAGTTATATGAATGAACACAATAACAAGGCGATACAAAACTATGGTATTGGTACAACACTTGAATAGGCCTACTGCGATCTTAACGGTAGAGTTAGTTTGAACAGTATTGAAGACACTTTTTAGGGCCTACGCGATGAGGCAAAGTTTGTGGACTTTTCAACTTTGAATCCTGGATAGTCTAGCATAACGTAACAAAACACTGTAGGCCGAGTGAGGGCCGACAAGAGGCTTACCGACCTGCGATTTCGACGTGGATAACTCTGGAGACGTGTTGGCCTACCGGCAGGAGGGTGTGCTGAGGGCCTGTTGAGATACTTGTTGAAAGGGTGCCGATCGAATTGTGAAGGATGAGTGAAGCCAGGGCCAGAAGGATGACGCCGGTAGAGTGATGAAGTTGTAGGTCGCCTCAAGTGTCGATTCGCTTCATGTGTTGAGGTGTTGCTTGAGGGACTGAGGCCGGCTGAGGTCGAACGGAACTACGTGAAAGAGGAGATTCACGAGGAGTGACAAAGAAAGTTTTTTTTTTCTGTTTAAGGTGCTTCAACCCTGCTGGATTGACTTTTTTTTTTGGTGTCTCCCCGAAGAGGGGTTGCAAAATTTACTATATGAATTATATTTTGGAAAGTGAAAGCGGGTTTAGTGAACTATGGCTTATATAGGCTCGGAAGACGCTAACTTTTCGCTGGCCTTTTGGGAGAAGAAACATCTTTCGTTTCTCTCCTTGAAAATCACGTGCGTTTTTCGATTTCTGACGAATCCCGGAAGTTTTCGGACGTGAGGAGACGGATTTCCGGTCGGTCTCTATATATACACACACATACACACACACATATACACACACTATATATACACATACACACATTACATACATACATATATTATACAAAGGTGGGCAGTTGCGGCGCAACATTTTTGGTTGCGCTTGCGCTTGCGGCGCAACTTTTTGAAAAGGGTTGCGCTTGCGCGTGCGGCGCAACTATTTCAGCAGAGTTGCGGTTGCGGCTGCGGCGCTACAAAAATCGTTGCGCGTGCCCACCACTGCAGATATACGTTAAATGCAAAGGTGGGCAGTTGCGGCGCAACTTGCGGCGCAACATTTTTGGTTGCGCTTGCGCTTGCGGCGCAACTTTTTGAAAAGGGTTGCGCTTGCGCTTGCGGGGCAACTATTTCAGCAGAGTTGCGGTTGCGGCGCTACAAAAATCGTTGCGCGTGCCCACCACTGCATATATACATATAGTGTGTGTGTGTGTCTAATCCTGATACAAACTAATTCACTTAGTACATCTCAGATTCACTGCAGTGAAGGTCTACCGTAAAAAAAAAATTTACAAAATCTTGGCTTATATATAACATTAACATGTTTCGCATTACTTTCAGTTTTACGTGTTATATCTAAATTTTAGGTCCACTTTTCCATAATTAGACTGCGATATGAAAAAAAAAATTTCGTTTAGGAAAACTTAAAAAACTTGTACTGTTGGTGGAAGTTTCTCCATTATTACAGAGTATCGCAACACTTTAAAAATATTTCGCATTTACAATAAGCAAACTTTAATTAACTTTGCATATGACTCATTAATTTTTAATTTACAGTAGTCATTACATTAACCTTTAGCATCTATGATTGCTGCAAAAATAGTTCCCGTCAGAGTTACACGATTATAAGTATTGAAATTTTTAAGAATATTAATTAACTAAAAAATTATAAATTAAATATATAATTTATGAAACAGGAACACCAGAGAAAAAATAAACATCCTTCAAGCTTTAATCAGTACCAACGTTTCGGAATGCACTAATTTCATCTTCAGGGTTAAAACAATAAAAAGCCAATTTACATACAAAATACAAAATTGCAATTGTAAGTTGCTTAACAATTTAAAGTACCAAAATTAAAATTATAAAAAGTAGCTAAGAAAATGTAAAAGTATAAAACTAAAAGGTAAATAGATGAAATTAACAAGTACCTTCACACTAAAACATAGCAAATCTACCGATGATTCATCAGAACTGAGGTCCGGTTTTAATTTATAAATGAACAAAGATTCCATAATTTTAAACTTAAGGTCAGAGCTTCCGGCAATAAGTACGACGAAACTAGACTGTAAAATTGGGTGGGTATTGTTATGTGAATGGTTACGTATGAGAGAATTAGGTGGTTTGCCAAGAGGTAAATTTGTACGGACCGATTTACTAAGATGTTCATAAATACAAGATTTTAGGTGTCTTTTAGTTTTACTTATATATGACCCCGTACAGCGGTCACACTTGTATTGGTAAACTATGGATGACTTAAGAAGTGTAGGAATAATATCCTTGTATTTAAAAAGTGATAAATCGATTTATACAGGGTTAATATAATTTTTATACATATTTGTAGGTAGAATTCCTTGAGCAATTTTAAAAGTTTATTTCTAATGCTAAAACTTGAGGTTCCCATATAAGGTAAAGTGAAATACACGATATCTTTGGGAACTGTAATTATGTCTCTGTTGTGGGGTTTATTAGTCTATTAAGGGTTCTGCTTATTGCAGTCTCCACCAATCTAGAAGGGAAATTATTCTTGGTAAGGATTTCGGATGAAATCTACTTCATCTAAAAGACACCTAAAATCCCGTATTTACGAACATCTCGGTAAATCGGTCCGTACAAATTTACCTTGTTAATTAAAGGACGAAGAGGGAATTGAATAATGCTTTCATTTCCTGGTGTGCTAGTGCAGGTTATCAGATAAAAATTGAAGTACATGAACAACCATGGTGATAGAAATATGAAGTTACACCTTGTAGTTATATTTAATTTTTATATTACCTTGCTTGTGTAATGTTTTAGTGTGTTTTTTAGTGATCTGTTGATCCCATTAGGCGGACCTCCACGGGCCGTGGGGTGGGGTGGCGGGTGCGTACGCACCCATCACACCTAGTTACGGGCCTGCTGATTACTGCTTTTGTGGCCGGGATCCCTTCCGAGTGTGCTGAGCGCATCACGGAGGTGATTCTCTCGGGCATGGAGGCGTACTAATGCAAAAAAACCTTGGTTTAACTTTATTTGTTCTAATACTATCCGCAACAGAGAGGAGTCTTTCCGAAGGTACCGTTGCCATCCAACTCCTGACTCTCCTCTCACTCAGCTTATATTTATTTCCGGAATCGTGCAAAATCTGTTCTTCGACTCGCCAAAAATTCCTTCATCAGACAAAAATGTGAAAATCTTTCCAGTTCTAATTCCTCTCACTCTTTCTGGCATCTAGCTAAGAACCTCTTCAACAACTTTACTTCCTCTTTTTTCCCTTCTCTTTTCCATTCCGATGGTTCAGTTGCTGTCTCTTCTCCTGACAAAGCTGAACTCTACGCTCCAACTTTCGCTTCCAACTCAACCCTGGACAATTCTGGTGCTGTTCCTCCATCTACGGATCGTAATACTGTTTATTCGAAAAATGAAGGCTACATAACAGATAACTTTTGTGAAGCTGATCAATTGATTTATATGAAAGATCTGTCCTTCCATATCTAATTAATCGCAAATGGCAACGAATTTTGTTGCGTGGAAAGTACAGTATAATGAAATTGGATCATGTCAAGAATAGCGAACCCAATTTTACCATGTCAAGAATAGCGAACCCAAAAATTCCCTTGTCAAGAATAGCGAACCCAAAAGTTCCCATGTCAAGAATAGCAAACCCAATATAAATATCATGTAAAGTAAAAAGTTAAACATATGTAATCTTCACTTTATTGATGAAAGAATAAATAAAACAATTTACTGAAATGAAAATGAACCGTATACTAATTTATTAAAAAGGAAATTGAGTGGCAATTGCGTTACAGAAATTAATTAACCTGTTTACTTTATTTCTTTCCATCCACATTTGCATTTATAAATTTGTTTATATAATAAATATTAAAATATTATAATTTCTCTTATGTTACAAGTAGCCTAAGACCCGCCCTTCGTGCGGGTCGCGGGTAGCAAAAATTAACCAAACTATCACGACTTAACCTAACCAATCGTCAAGGGCGTACAATTAACCTAAAAAAATAAATAAAAAACAATAAATTTTTTTTTATTTATTTATTTTTCTATATTAAGAGAAGAGGATTCTTTATACTGTACGGCATTGACGATTGGTTAGGTTAAGTCGTGCTAGTTTGGTTAAATAAAAAAAGACTAATATAAAAGCATTTAATACGTCCTTAACTAATTACTTAAAATTGGGAAACATAAACTTACCGTCTGAAGTTATGAAAACGTCCTTGAGGACTTCCCATGTCAAGAATAGCGAACCCAATTTTACCATGTCAAGAATAGCGAACCCAAAAATTCCCTTCTCAAGAATAGCGAACCCTGCAGGTGTTGGGTTCGCTATTCTTGACATGATCCATGAAATTTAATGTTGTCCTCACGTCCTTGTGAATAGAATTACATTCGTAATAATTACAGTATCTAACCTAGGTTCAATTTTAGTTATGGTATTTTTAATTGTTGAAAATTTACGTGAAATATAATATTTCCATATTTAAAAATTTAGTAAGAGTGAACACAAAATACAATATACTCTCATTAGGGGTCCACCGATTAATCGGCATTTTTACAACTAATTGGTAATCGGGTTCGGCAACCTAATAATCGGCCGATTAACCGATTATTTTGGTAGAAAGAGGTCATTTCCAACTTTTAACTATGGCTATTGCTTATTGGTCAATAAAAATTTTAATATTAATAAGATATTTTAATTATTACATCATATTCATTTGCGGTATAGCTTCGGCTTTCAGTAATAAAATTACGAAATTTTCTCTTTAAAGATTCTAGCTTCCTAAATTGATTTTGATGCTCGCTTTTCGAGTGATTCTTTAAATTTGTTGTAGTTATCCTATGAGTTTCTTTCCCTCCTCTTCATAATATTGTATTAAATAAAATACATTTAGCCTTACTTTTATGATCACTACATTTTTCAAAATATTCTCACATTGGGCTTTGTTGGGATGAAGTCATTATAATTATTATTTAAGTATTAGTACCTAATTAAGAAATTAAGAACCGAACGAATAACTAATAAGGACAGCCTAAATTAAAATAATACTAGTAAACGATAGCTAACCGTTGACTATGAACATATTTTTTAATGAAAAAGGTTGTAGATAGTAGATACATTAGTTTGAATTGGTTTCTAAATTAAAACATAAGAAATAATTATAGTGACATAACTTATAGTGACATAGTCTAGTCATTAGTATTATTTAAATATAATCGGCAGAGTTATCGGCTTCGGCAAAAGTTTATAATCGGTGCACCCCTAATACTCATGCAAATTTTTCAAACAAAATATTTTTTCAGTTAGAGGGCGCTGGAAAATACTAGCGTAGTATCAGCTGTTTAACTCGTTTAGGTGTATGAAAAAATATGAAGTTAACAGACAAGGTATTAGATAAATTTTAATACCTTATTTCCGGTGGTGATTCCCGTTTACTGTGTAATTGATGTCTTTGTAGTTCCGGAGTTTGAGTGTCGTGGCCACTCCATGAGGAAAGGGAAATAGAATCTTAGATAATGTGTGTATAAGTAAAAACAATTCAGATGTAATCGTCGTAAAATAGATTACATTTACCATGCAGAATTATATTTCATCATCTCAGTGATATCTGAAGGAGCAATTAATGCGTAAAATGTACAATAAATTTGGCTTAAACCATCAAATTGGCGAATGGTCATATCCTCTATATAAATATGCGATGTGCCCACCCTATAGGGAATGGGAAATATTGGTACATTAGTGCGTATGAAAATAAATATAAATTAATATAAAAATGTAATGGACACGTAATATGACGTCGATATTATACACTGTCATTCGCTGTTTACTTCATTAATTAATCAATGACAGGTTGTGGACGCGTGTTATCTAATAAATTAGTAAATATTTAAATCAAACCCCAGCAATTAACGAACGTCGTTCAGTTCATAAATTAAAGAAATTGTATACATTTGCAAGAAAAAGAACTCCGAAAAAAAAAAAGAAAATAGAAATCCCCAAACAATACTAATTAGCAATTTTTTTTTAGGGTTTCTTTCTAGAATTTTATTTTATCACAAAAAAAAAATAAAAAATTACTCATTAGCAACGTTTTGGTTTTCTTTTTCCTTTTTTTATTTGACACAAATTACTCTTATTTAAAAAAAAATTACAAATTAGTCATTTTTTTAAATTTTTGTTTTTGTTGAAGTCTTTCTTTCCGTAATTGTACATTATACGGATGGAACGGGAGTTACGAGACATTAGATAAACGAACACCTGAGTTGAGAAGAGCCTAGGTTGCGGAAGCTTTGGAAAGTCAGAGTACTAAAATTTAGTGACACAGCGAAGTAGATGTGTTCAAAAGTAACGAAGTAGGGGTGATGGATTTTACGTTTAAGTTATTCAACAGTAATAATAATAATAATAATAATAATGATGATGATAATGTTTGCGATTGTTTAACCTCCTTTGTAACGGCAAAAGTCATGGGACGGAAGGGACCTACAATTTTACGCGTGTTCGAATGATCTAAGACTAAGAGTTCGCTACATCATCGGAACGCGGAAGGCAATCGGTGCTGGTTAAGTGTGCGGTCTACCTACGATTCGGCGGTCTACCTTTTAATTATAGCTTCTTATCTTGTTTACTAATTGTTTGTTTACATCCCATTGTCAATCGCCCTTGACGATTGGTTAGGTTTAGTCATGGTATTTTCGTTAGTTTTAACGAAAATATCATGATTAAACCTAACCAATCATAGGTAGACCGCACACTTAACCAGCACCAGGCAATCACTCATCCATCTGCTGTACAGACCCAATGTCGCTTAACATGGTGGCAGAGGCGTACCGAAGGGGAGGGCGACAGAGGCGATCGCCCCCCTTGAGCTAATAAATTATTATTATTTTCCCAGTAAAATTGCTAGGTTACAACAGGATGAGAATGAAAGTGAAAAAATTTCGGCGCCTTCGGCGTTAGCTCTTACCTCCTCTACTACTAAAAATCTAAAATGGTTTAGGATCCCAAAAACTCTTAATCCGGCCCTGAGTATAATTTTCTTTCATAAAGGTAACAGTCTCAGGAAATGCTTAATCTCGAAATTAGCACTTTTTATTCTTATGTTAATACAAATCTGAGCATCCTAATTGCGATTTCCATTGAATATTATGTTACTAATCAGATTTTTATCATAATTTTTATATTTTTTATAATATAATTTTTATATTTTTATTCATAATGTGTCTTAGCAGTAGCTAGTTAATCATCTCTAACTGAACGATAAGCTCATCATGAACGTACATAAAAATTATTTATCTCTATTTCAATTATACTTCTACGATTAGGTTCCAAGTTCGCCCCTCCCTTGGCAAATTTCTGGGTACGACCCTGCATGATGGTGGCGTAGTAAACTCAGCCCAGAAGAAAGGAAAACGAGGAGCACGAATCGTGCAGAGTGAGTACGAAGGATGCAGAGAACCTCGTAGATTGTACAATGTACATAGAACAGAGAAGGTTAAATCCATCACTCGATATAAACTTCTCAAGATGAGGCCCGCTGAAAGGCAACAATTGTAACTTTGGCCTTAGGCATATAATTCCGAAGAGGGAAGTTGATGACAGCAATAAAATTTATAGGCCTGTGATCAATAAATAGGCTGACGGCCCTCCAATGACGAAAGGATGGCTAAGTACACGAGGCCGGAGAAGTTCATTAGATTTAGAGGAGGCAATAAATTTGAATGTAAACAGGAAAGTTGAGCTGCGAATTAAGTTGAAATGGCTAAGGTTAACAATAGTGGACAATATTTGGTGCTGGTCTAATGTGCGGTCTACCTAGCAAAGTGAATCTACCTCTAATTTTTGTGCGGTCTACCTAAGATAATTAGTTCACAGACCCGGAAGCCAATAAAATAATTACTAAATGTTATGAAAACAAAGAAAAATATAGGATCACCCGAAGATCAGGGTCTCCAGCCTTCTTTAGTTAGCCTTATAAGGCTAACTAATGAAAATATCACTACCTATCCTAACCAATCGTTAGGTCAACTGTACGCCCTTGACGATTGGTTAGGTTAGGTCGTGATATTTTCGTTAGTTAGCCTTATAAAGCTAACTAAAGAAGGCTGGGGACCCTGATCTTCAGGTGATCCAAAATATATTGTTTGCTCCTTTTTTTAATTTTTTGGTTTACCTTTCAATAAAATTTTTTAAATCTTTTAATAAATCTAATAAATAAACAAATATTATGATATGATTGTTTTTAAATAAATAAATTTTAATAAATATCTAATAAATAAACAAATGTTATGATGTGATTGTTTTTAAATAAATAAATTTTATGATATGATAGTTTTCATTTTTGAGGTAGACCGCACCTTAGACTGTTCGAACGCCGGTAGACCGCACATTAAACCGTTCAAAACGCCGGTAGACCGCACATTAGACCAGCACCCAATATTTTTATTTTATTTAAAACAAATAATGGCTAATGTAGAGAAAACCCCAGGGTAACGATTTTTTAATAAGAAGTGGTATTTCTTGAGGTACTTTTGCTTTTGAATCCAGTGGTGATATTCATTTTTGGGGGAAATGGCTAGTTTTGAAGTTATTCAATTTTTAATTTTACATCCAATGAAAAACTCTTACATTCTGCAGCCAATCAGCGTATTTGTTTCTTAACGATTAGCCGGATGCGCATCAATTGTTGTTTTGTTTGTCATGGCGTGTGACGGCTGCAATCTCTCGTTCGTTCAAGCAGTTCAGATGTATTTAGGCAACGATGATTTGGCTATTAAACTATTCCAGGAACACGGTTTACTTCGAACTACTAGGAAATGTTAGGTTAGTGTGCTTATTACTGTTTTTTTTTGTGTTTACCCCTCAATTTCCCTCTTCTTCAAAGCCCTGCCCACTTTCGTGTGATGCACATTGTTAGGGTAGAAAAGCCTACATCTTGAAAACTAGCCATTTCCAAGAATTGAATAGCACCACTGGATTCAGGAGCAAAAGTGCTTCTAGAAATACCACTTCTTATTAAAAAATCGTTCCCCCGGGGTTTTCTCTACATTTACCCAAATGATTGTTTATTAGACTTTTAATAGAACCTATAACCACATGTAAGTGTTTTTTTGTAAGTTGGGTTAGGTTAGGTTAGGTTAGGTAGGCTAAGTTAGGTTAGGTTTACCAGTTCAAGTCAACGTCAAATAACTAACGTGTTGATGCTACGGCGCACCGAGCAAAATTCGATGGCGACATTTAACCTAATCTAAATAACTTAACCTAACCTAACTGTTATTATATACTTTTTATGACATTTAATAACTTGCAGTAAAAAAATAAATCTGTGGCGACACTACTAATATTGCTACATAACGTTCGTGTCGCGATGAGCTTGGTTTGTGTTCTACACATTGTCGTGAAGACATAGGGTGGTCAAGAACACACACACGAAAAAAAGCAACATGCAATTACAATTTGCACCGATCGAAATGCACCTGGAAGTAGCGCTTTCAGAATTTCAAAATTTTCATTAGAATAAAAATTTCAAAACACACTCGAACCCCGTTAATTCGCACTCCGTTATTTCGTACTTCGGGTTAATTCGCACATTTCTTCGACCCTTCGAAATGTCTGAGGAATTTCGAACGTTTTGGTACCAATGTACGAATAATCCGATAGTTGTACGAATTGTACCCACGCGGCCCATGGCGGCCTTCATGTTGTCACATGCAGTCTTTATGTGTGTGGGCCTACTGAGGTTGCCAATTAGTATTTTTTCTCCTACTAGTAAGAATTTCTAAATGGAATATATTTTAGCAATCAGGAGTGTGCTAGGAAAGTATCAAATATTCTAAGATTATGCTAGAAAAGGGGTAAATTTTCTATAAAAAAAAAGATGTTACGCAAAACCACTGAAAATCGCAAGGAATGTGCAGTAAAATATATATAACAAAAAATACATGTAGTGTTTAGTGTTCGTGCCTAGATTTTGAGGGCTACATTGTAGCCAGTGTCATAACACCGCTTCCCGTTCCGCTTCCCGTTGGTCAGCGAAGTTAAGCGACAGTGGGTCTGGGTAGTAGTTGGATGGGAGACCGTTCTCCGTGTCCAGATTATGTAGCGACCCGTGGTTCGGATCCCACGTGAAGCTGTAGGTCCCCTCCATCCGTCATATGACCTTAGATGTTGCGAATGAGGTTAAACAACCCCAATCATTATTAGCCTAGATTTTTAAATTAATTTGTGGCTAAACATTAATAATGCACATATTGTACAGTATTACAGTAGTAAAACTATATAACGGGGTTCGAGTGTATTTAATTTAAAAATAAAGTGGCGCTCATATCCACCTACAAAGTCTCTTTAAACAATAGATTATTTATACACGGTAAACTAGTTTTAATCAAACGGTGTTGAGAGATCATCGTAGGGTTGGTGAGACAGTATCATGGAGAGAGGATTAGTGTTTTTTTTGGTATCACCTGAAGATCAGGGCCCCGATGTATTCTTGTTTTTTGCTTTACAGTACCAAATATAATAATAAATTAAATTGAATGCCCGGTTAGGTGAACTGTACGCCCTTGACGATTGGTTAGGTTAAGTCGTGATATTTTCGTTAGTTTTAACGAAGATATCATTTGGTAATTGAGGCTGGGGGCCCTGATCTTCAGGTGATCCTTTTTTTTTTCAAATATTTACTGACCAATATCATTAATTTATAGCGTATGCATGATATAGGCCAATATTATTTTAATGCCTAATCAAAGTGGCGGGTAAATTTTTTTTTATCCTGGCTACCGTTGACATTTAAAGTAATTCGCGGCCCAAATATGAAATTCTAAAATATAAAAAAGAACACACACACACACACACATATATATATATATATATATATATATGCTACAGTAAGATTGTGAAAATAGTGATTTCATGAAATCCCTGAAATTTTCAGTAATTTCGCGTAAATTGACAAAATTGAGAAAAAGTGGATAATGACCTAACCCAACTTAGGTTAGGTCATTATCTATTGTCAATTTTGTATCATAGTATAAATTACGTGAAATTACTGAAAATTTCAGGGATTTCATGAAATCTCTAGTTTCACGATCTTACTGTAACATATATATAAGAGATAGATTAGTAGAATCTTACCCAAATTAATGCGATGCTTGTGGTTGCTTTTCCTCTTCCAGTTTATCAATATTTGGTGTGGACTAATTTTTGTTAAACGCAAAAGATTGAACAATTTGTAAATCGGGATCGGTGCTGATTTTTGTTGAATTTCACCTCCAAAAATGAATGTTCACAAATGTAGAGTAGGTACTATTAAATAGTGTTAAATAGTAGATTTACTACATTCTATGATAGTTCTGCATTCTTTAATTTTTTTTTAAGAATATTTTTTTTCGTTCAGTTTTTACTACATTTATTAAATTAATTTGTGGTTGTTGACCTGGCAATTCTTGTCTCATGGGCATGCCTACCATTGTTCTCACCTATCATGTTACTGTACGTAAATCACCTGGATTTGACGCTTATTTGCTCGGTAACGAGTCTATGAACGAATTTATAAAACGGAAGTGAACTAAATGATGTATTTCCCCTCAGAAAGGGAAAGGGGGAGAGCAATGGAAGGCAAACCATATAAAATATCAACAGTTTATTAATGGGAAATCATTTGTGGTTCATATAAATATTTATTTGACTGTAGTAGGAAAATTATGTGTTGACAATTATTTTACTGACTGTTCTTTTTCCTTTTCTTTTTCAAAGAGTTGCCAAATGTTTACAACCAAAATAAAATGGCCGCAACTATATGTGTCGGTCCTGTGTGTTGATATGTTGCCGCATTCTGAGCTGTGGTTGTCTCGGGGGGCCCCTTTTTCCCTGAATTTTCCTGAATTTTCACCTTCACGTAAGGTTTACGTCACTTAATAAGATAATGTTTTCTTTCTATATGAGAAGCAAAGCACTTTGCGAGACAGTCCCGCATTTTCGACGTTGTATCCCGCAAGAACTGCAAAAATAAATTGCGAAATGTCCTCCATTCCAAGTTAATTGCAATACATTTTCCAGGGAAATATTAGACATGAACATTTAATAATAACTGTTATTTGCGCGTAAGTTACGGGATCAAAAAGTAAGAAACGCGTATCCTCATACAACAAACAGTGTAGAAATAAAAACAATGGATTAATTTATGCCTTGTACAGGGTGTTCAAAAATGAAACGCAACCTACTGGAGAATGCGTATATTATTGTAACTTAACCATTTTCTTTTCTATTTTGAGTTGTGTTTATTATTGAACACCCTGTATAACGAGAAAAAGAAAAAAAAAATTTTGGTAAATAAAACAAGCGGTAGTTAGAACATTTAAATACTTATGGACGATCCCCTTTCGCGAACCAGTTGCGAAAAGGTCATCCTAATAACAATGATTTTATTATGGATATTACTGGCCACAAAAAATAACGCATTATTAATGAGTTGACTCGTGATTATCGACTGGAATATCGAGTTATCGAATAGTGAAGATATTTTTCATAAAATATAATGAATGAGTTTCTCAAAATATTAATTTATTCTTCTATTATGTACTCATATTAAAAAAAAAAAATCCTTATAAACTTTTAGACATTATAGAAGACAATTAATAATGTTCGTCGAACTCCACTGAGTGTCACGCCCTCATCTCAAAAAGTTTCATGTCTATCAAATCCGGATAAAGAATGAATTGAATGCAGTTTTGGTTTATAGTAATCGTACGACTTTGGATCTTTGGATGCAGGAAAGGAAATTACAGACCAATATTAAGGGTTTTTACAGTTTATTGTGACCATTTTAGATTCAAAGCTGCCGTTGAAGAAACAATGTACAAAATACTCGTGTTGGCTCAACACAGAGTTCAAAATTGATTCAACAGTAAGTACCTATTAAACCTTCATCTGAATTATATCTAAACCTGCAAAAAATGGAAAACTGAGAAAACAAGCACTCCCATATATATATATATATATATATATATATATATATATAATATATATATATATATATATATATAATATAATAATTAAGGACTATAAGCTTTAATTATTACTAAAACGTCTAAAATATTTTGTGTTTGCTTCGAAATAGTGTTATAAATTTATAATGAAAATAAATTTGAAAACCTCGTGAACCTCCACATATATATATATATATATATATATATATATATATATATATATATATATATATATATAAATTTGCAGGTAATATTCATTACAGATGAACTTGCACGTGTTTATATATACACAAATTATATATATATATATATATATATATATATATACATTTTTTTTCACCTGTTACTTTCGTGAAATAATTTTCATATATATATATATATATATATATATATATTATGTATATTAAGTAGTTAAATCCATGAAATGGATAAAGAGACATTCATTATTATTTATTATTATTTGAATAACAATAAGAATCAAAAGTCACGTGCTAAAAACCCTTAAAAAGAAAAAAGGAAATTTTCTAAACTTTCTACTTCAGGAAGCTGTAATTTGTAAAATTATTATTATTATTATTATTAATATTATTATTATTAATTAAATTTCCTCGTCATCGGCTATGTTGCCTCTACTGCTTTTGCATCTAGATATTTACACTCTAAAAACTTAAGAGTTTGTTTTTCATAAATGCCAAGAGAAAACCCCCACTAAAACCGAAGAGGTCATTCGTCAAATATTCAAATTATATACAAATATTCAACCTATTAACTTTGCTGGGGGAGAAAAATTAACTCAACTAGCTAAAAACAATATATATATAATATATACATATATATATATATAATATACACGCACACAAAAATTAGACAAACTGAATTGGTAAAATTCAGAGTTGTAAACTATATAAAAACGTCCCACCCAGCTGAAAGACAATATCTACAGCAAGCTGAATATAAGGGGGAGAATGTCTAAAAAATCTACAAATACCTAATAATTGCTGAAATCTGAGTGCGTATTATAATGGAAAGAAATTGTGTATATATATATATATAGATATAATAACTCTTTGTAACTCTTTAAAATATAGAATTTTTTTGTTATTATTATTATTATCATTATTATTATTATTATTATTATTATTATTAAGGCCTATACACTTCACTATCTGCTTTAATTATTAGCCAATTAATTCTCACAATTTTGCCCGCATCTGGGTTATATATATAAGTATATTCTGAGCGTCTAAAAATAGATATTTATATAAACCAAACATTGAGTTTCGTGATGAATAGGTATTGTGTTTGTTCTTAATAATATGGAAATCAAAGTAGAGCTAAATAATAATGAAGGAGTTTCAAACCTTTTTTGCTTTTATGTATTTTTTTTTTACATTAGAAACTGCTGTATATTTATATATTTATTTGTGTAGTTCTCTCTCTCTCTCTCTCTCTCTCTCTCTCTCTCTCTCTCTCTCTCTCTCTCTACCTCCTCGGTATGGGCCGCAAGGCCTTTTGAGGTACTTCTTTTCCTTGTAACTCTCTCTCTCTCTCTCTCTCTCTCTCTCTCTCTCTATATATATATATATATATATATATATATATATATATGTGTGTGTGTGTGTGTGTGTGGATATTGTTTAATATAAAATACGGCACTCGAAAATTGTATTTTATTTACAGTTTCTAAACATTATATGGTAACATTGTTATGTATGATTGATGTTTTCCAAAAGCTAAAATAATAAATAAGGCTGTACATGACCTAGTATATAGTTGACCATCAAACCAAATACACATACATACACTGTACAATATCAACTTATTTTTCTTCTTGAATGGTTCCTAATTATATACAGCGTGTATTGCATCTATGTTTTCATGTAGATATGTCAAATAAACGTAAACTTAGGTAAATTATTTACACAAACAAATGCCGTCTCTTGTTTCTTCGCGCGGAATATATTATTTGTTCAATCGAATTTTACGGTGTCAGTATAATAACAAATAAGCTTCTTAAAATACAATGGAAAATATATAAAGCTTCATGAAAAATATAAACTCAATTCGGTGATTTTTCTTCTTCTTTTTAGAATAAGTAGACTCTGGGAAGGTCAAGTAAGGAATACATATATGTTACCCAACTCTCTCTCTCTCTCCTACCAGAATCTTTGTGTATATATATATATATATATATATATATATATATATATATATTAAAAGGGAGAAATTTATTCCTCTTCTATTATTAAGGCTTATTTACATAATATTATGCCTCCGAGAATTGTTTTGAGAGATAGCAACATTGAGGGTAGGATCGAAAAACAATGGTTTTAAATTTTTTTTCCACTCGAAAACACATATAAACGCTTAAGCCGGAAAGAATAAATTGGAATGACTTTTCTTTAACAAGTGCAATGGGCAGTGAAAGTGATTAACAAAAATAGATAAAATTTCACAATATTAAGGCATTCAAGGACTAGTTACTTATTATACTTTTATATAATTTTAGATAAATATAGGTTACATTTTTAACATTTAATTTTGGATAACTGAGTAATATATATAGGGAAAAAATATCAGTATTACGGGAGTTACTGTCAACGGAACTTTATATAGGCTATAATCTACTTTTCTCGTTTGAACTAGTTTCAAGGCTTGCTTTATTAACTGCACCTAAAAAGCTTAAAATTACATTTGATCAGTTTATCCGAATCACATGAAAATAAACAAAACATTATTGATTCATTGGCAAATAGGTGTGAATAATTATTTACGATGAAGAATAAGACGAATAGGAAAAGGTTTTGCTGAATCAAAGTCAAACACTGGCTACAACCCCAAAACTAAGACATTCGTTAGAATAGTTTCACGAGGATAAAAAGTGGTACCGTGAGGAGGCCAAGATTTCCTCTGAAGAAGGAAGAAGCTGCGTTGCACTTATCTCCCTCGCACTGGCAGAAGGTCACCGTTATGTCCTTTGTTCCAATTCTTGAGTAACAACCTCCATTTTGACTGGCCGTCTTGTCTTCCAGCCAACCGCATCCGCGAATCGTGCGTTTTTGAGTCCCGACTAAAAAAGAGGAAGAACAGCGTTATTTTGGGATTCGTTTGTCATTTGCTCATCCAATACAGAGTTAGGAAATTATTAAGCGCTGAAAAAGGAAACAATGACTGAGGAACCTCGTTTGCCTAACTTTTTAGAAGGAAAAGTAATTCATTTCAAAGAAACTCAAAAGCCTACATTTCTTGGAAATGGACGCATAGGTAGGAAAAATGCTTTTCACTTATACCCACTAAACAAAATGTTGTGGTGTTACATGAAACTAATATATATATATATATATATTCTCAAAGCTCGAAAAACGTGTTAAGTGTAAGTCCAGAAGAAAGGCTTCACTGCTTTACACAAAGTCTCACTCCGCCCATACACATGTTCAGGGTATGAGAAGCTCGCAGCATCATTGCCAAGTTAACCTTGGTTTTGCTTCCGCCCAAATTTTTAATTCTGACGAAAGTCAAGCTTGTTGCTCCACCTTAGACCTACAGCTTAACGTGGAATCAGAACCAATACTCATCACAGAAATTACACGACCTTCCGATCAGTAGCTAAGCGTCTTAACCACTAGGCTACCCAGGGTACCCATTTATTTACCAACCAATTTTTACTGTATGGACGAATGAAGAGCTGGGTCCCGTCACCTGGAATCGAACCCGGGGCCAGTGGATTCGATTCGTAGTCAGCGGTGCTAACCACTACACCACCAAGGAGCATGAAGTTGGTAGTCAACATACTGACGAGGCTCCTATAGCCTATATATAACGCAGTTCAAACGAACGAAAAATTGAAAGGTTTCATCCAACTTTAAGAATCTGAACGGAAATCTATACCAACATCTGGTTAGTAGTCGAGGAAGCTGTACTTTAATTTCCGATTATTCACATTCATTTCGGCTTTTGTTTTTAGAAGAATTGATGATGAATTATTAAGCTGAAAAATAATGAGTAATTGTTTGTAGTTGAAAAGGATTAAAAACAATTAAAAACAAAAGCGTTATTTTTTGTTTTCTTTTCGAATTTGAAACGGCTTTTCATATATTTTATTTTAATGATATTAATTCTACGGCTGATAAATTTAGACCAAATGATTGGCGCTGTAGAACGACAAAACAGCAAAGCCGATTATTTTTGTTTCATGAAATAAAGAGTTCAATTAAAATTAATTAATGTCGAACAAATCTACGCTAAATTGATTGAGTGAAGGTTTCTTTCATCTTTACAATTCTTTTTCGACGTGTAAATACTTTTTATTAACATTCTTATATATATATATATATATATATATATGACGGAAACTGCAACGAGAGCATTACCTTTTGGAAGAAATAACTCGTATAGGTTACCCAACAATTATACTACATAGAGAGACTTGTATTATAACTCATCTGTTCGGCCGAAATTAGTAGTATAGTTGGTGCATCCTAAATATCGACGTCAATCCGATGGAACCTTGTTATTTAGGTTAAGGGACTGTCTGGCCACTCCGAGGTCGCGCTGTGATTGGTTGGTTTTCATTATATTTGAATTCTGAGCTACCCGTGAAATTTGCAGTGTCTTAAAATATTGATATAAATTTGAGTAAGCATCCAAGATGCTATAAGTTCAGTGTTCATTACTAACGAATTTTGTTTAATGCCAATAATAGTGATTTTCATTTTCTTTTTACGATTTATAAACCAGTATTTTAAGACATGGTTCAAGGTTTCAATCAGATTTTCATGAAAAAATTACCAAAATCAGAAATTGTAGCTGCAAATGTATGTTTGAAGGGTTAAATATTTGTGAGAAATCTGAATCTGAAATAAAAAATGTAAAATTTTCGGTCATTTAACGGCCTTTTTCCATAAACATTCTATCTTTAAAAATTGAAATCATCATATGCACACTTAAATTTGAATTACTAGCAAAAATATCCGCCCTACTGCCTGGATATTTTTGCTAGTTCCAGCGGAAGACTGTTACTACCCTTCAGGCAAGACATATTTATTGTACAGTCATAGGACAAATATGTGTTGCTATTATAATCCAGAATATCGTTTAGGAAACATATGTTTTATTCATGACGAAGAAGAATGCGACATGAATGTAAAAATTCCCAATGGCCTACTTTGTATCCAATTTGTTGCAGACTAATGTTATTAAAAATAAAATTTCAAAGCAATTTTTTTTTTTTTTTTTTTATTCAAGACAATACTTGTTCTTTTTGTCTGTAATCTTCATTAGTCCTTCTGGCTTTCTTTCTTACAACTTGTTTGGTAGTTCTTCCAAGTGATGGGGCTTCCTTTTTCTTGCCATTTTTAATCCCTAAGATTCTCCGTCTGGATAAAGTTTTCAGAACATTTCCACACTTTTTTTTAAGACAATAGTCAAGCAGTAAAATATAATGAAAATTATTTTAAAATTTTTTTAATCGAGTTAGAGTTTAACATTTATAATTAGCTTACGAATTACTTAAATTTTAAATGCAGCTTCACAGATTTTACTTGAAGCTCATGAAGCAGTTAAATTTCAAAGAGAACGCGTCACTTTTTTTTTTTTTTTTACCATCATGACTTCCAAAGCGTAGCTAAAAATTTTGATGGTGGTTACATCTTTTCTAAATTTACTGCTGACCAACTTGATATTCTTCATTCCATGAAAGTGTATGAAACTCTGTAAAAGCGTGTTGAAACTTAGTTTACTTGTAAACTTTAATGGTAGGGAAGGCCACTAGTCCACGCTTCTATAAAATTTTATATTTTTCTAATAGCTAGAAGGCCAGCAGATCAACATATTCATGTCACCAGTTTCATGAAAATCGGTCCAGTCGTTTGGACCTGAAAAGGAGACAGACAGACAGATAGGCATACAGACAGACAGACAGACAGACAGACAGTCATGCAATGAATTATTGTATGATGATAATAATGATGATGATGATGATGAGTCCATAATTTTATTTGCTATAAATATGTTCCAAACTTTAGCAAAATGTTCAAACCAAGTAAAATCACAGCTATAAGTCCAAGCCAGTCCTGCCTTAAATCAGCTACTGCTTGCTGGTATGCCGCTCTTACCTTGTTTAGGAACGACTATTCGTTCCCGCCAATTACTAAAAAAAAAAACAATAAAAATGCAGTAAAGTTCTATATTACAAAAAGATAAAACTGTATTGTACTTAACTATGCATCTTAACTAAATGTGTTAGCTCCTGCTCCAGACCTTAGTTTTTTTATCAAAATATGCTGCAAATGAAATCTATATTGTAATAAGAGCTGTCCGTCTGTCCGTCTGTCTGTCCGTCTGTCTGTCCGTCTGTCCGTCACACTTTCAGAAATTGTGAGAAAAAATTGAGAAAAAAATTCAGAAATTGTATTACGGCCCGCTGAGTGATGCTTAATGGTCTGGCTACCATATCACTCTTCACTCCTATACTCTTGACAAGGTATATTCACTCTATCATAATTTTAACGAAGAAGTGAGTGATGTTAACTTGTGATAATTTATGAGTGATGATAATTTGTACAATCTATACTCACTCCTAAAAGTGAACAAGCTATATTCGTATATTCACTCATATAACTCGTATTTATTTTGTGTCATTCTAGGTATGTCTTCAGTTCTAAGCCTGGCTGCACATAGAACACACTCAACCCCTCGTTGCGGCAGTTAGTGCTGAGTGATGCTTAATGGTCTGGCTACCATATCACTCTTCACTCCTATTATGGAAAAACTATACGCGCTTACAACATGGTATTGTATGTGATACCTTTATTTCATAATTAAATATAAATTATTAATTAATTGAATTAAATATCTAAATATCTATACGAAGTTGCCACGGGATTGGCGACATAGCCTATTGGGAATGAAATAATTGAACTGCCATACGTACAAAGAACCCGTATGTATGAATCAGCCTCACATAACAAGAAAACCCAATTTATTGTTCAGTCTACTACAGAGGAGTAGACCAAACAAAATTTTGCTAGTTCGGCAAAAAATACAAGCGAACCAAGGAACGGCTCTCAGGGCTGTTTATGTTACAGCGAACGCTTTTAAACAGGGAAGACGTGTTTAAGTTTTCCCTCAAGTTCTGAGTGAATTCCTTATAATATAAAACCTAATGACTATAAAAGGATAGGCCTATTCCTTCAGGGGCTTATATAGTGACTGCCTATATTGATTACCTTAAGTAAATTCGCCGCGTAACTCCATCGTAACAGCCCTACATCTAAGAAGACCGTCACGCCCTACATCGAAACAAACAAAGACCCAGCAAAAATAAGGTGAGGCAAATTATTTTCATTCTAATATACTGTAGGTCGCGCAAATCCCGACGCTAGAATTACCGTAATCAATATAAATATAAAGAGGTCCTTTAAAGACCTACATATTCATAACTCTCTAACGAAAAAGCATAGGGCTTTTGTCGGTAACCCTCCACTGAAGTCTGCTGGAAATTTCCAACGGATGAGGGCACAGGCAATCAACCCATAGCCCTATATAGTTTTTTCATATGGTGGCCCTGTGTATGGGGAACTAACCCCTCTACAATTTACACTGACACGCAGTGGCTAGGCTTAGCTCATTAGGCCTAACCCCAATTTCAACCTTAACCCCACTATAGTTTTTTCATATGGTGGCCTAAGCAACTGGGAACCGATTCCTTTACCTTTACACTAACCGAAAACAAAGGCTTGTTCATTTAACAGGCATAACTTATTTTAGGTCCTAAAAAAATAGGCCCGCAACATTAAGCCTATTTAATAGGTCCTACTCTTCAAACTAAAAACAAAGCCTTGTTAATTTAACAGGCTTAACTCATTTAAGGTCCTATAAAATAATAGGCCCAAACATAAGCTTATTTGGTAGGCCCAACAAATACGTCTATTTAGTAGGCCCACCTAACTTTACATTACATAATAGGCCTACCTCTTAAAGTAGGCCTTACTCTTTACACTCAAGGCCTATCCTAACTAAAAACACTAAATTTATAATTGAACCAGGTGTAGGTTATAAAATTTATTTCAGCAATTTAACTTACTCATAAGACTCATTAACATCACAAAATTCGACTCAGACCTGTAACATCACAAAATTCGACTCAGACCTGTAACATCACAAAATTCGACTCAGACCTATAACATCACAAAATTCGACTCGAACTGTAACATCACAAAGACCTAAAGCAATTGCACGAATTCAAACCTACACCCACCTAACACCTATTTCAAACCCTATTTGACATAGGCATACCAAGTCCTATTTGACATATAGGCCCAACCTATTCCGAAGTCCTATTTGACATATAGGCATACCAAGTCCTATTTGACATATAGGCCCAACCTATTCCGAAGTCCTATTTGACATATAGGCCCAACCTATTTCAAGTCCTATTTGACATATAGGCCCAACCTATTCCGAAGTCCTATTTGACATATAGGCATTCCAAGTCCTATTTGACATATAGGCCCAACCTATTCCAAGTCCTATTTGACATATAGGCATACCAAGTCCTATTTGACATATAGGCCCAACCTATTCCAAGTCCTATTTGACATATAGGCCCAACCTATTCCAATCCCTATTTGACATATAGGCATACCAAGTCCTATTTGACATATAGGCCCAACCTATTCCGAAGTCCTATTTGACATATAGGCATACCAAGTCCTATTTGACATATAGGCCCAACCTATTCCGAAGTCCTATTTGACATATAGGCCCAACCTATTTCAAATCCTATTTGACATATAGGCGCAACACATTCCAAATCCTATTTGACATATAGGCACAACCTATTCTAAGTCCTATTTGACATATAGGCATAAAACAGACAAGGCTTGATATAAGGGTCTCAAATGCAACATTTGAGGATCTTTACTCAGCCAAATTGGTTAACCTAACCCAAAACCCAAAAATAAAACCCTATAACAAAATACACATTTACACACATACGTACGGTACAGTATATAAATATATACATACGACTTCAAACATCCAATTCTTCTTTTAAAAGAAGAAACACAACAGATTTCATCAACAGACACATACATTCCTTGCAAACAGATTGGATTCCTTCAAAACCCCAAAACCTTCCAGACCTACCTGTAGGATACACAACATTTACTCATTCATAACTACTGGTATTAACTTCATTGGAGTGGTGAATCCAAGTTTTGAAGACCAACGGATTCGGAGGAATGCAACACACACACACACACACACACACTACTCTTTCCATGTGTCTCAAACACAACAACCTGTCTAAACATAACCAAGGATCGGAGAGTAAAAGCTTTTATTGCTGCGCTCTGATTCTGTGCACATAATTTTGTGCCAAAATTATATGGTTAGACAGCGACACGTACAAACAAACTACTCTACTCCAAAGGGCCTTGGCCTACCTTGGCCATAGCCCAACAAATTCATCAAAGGGCTGATGGCCTACCCTTGGCCATAGCCCAACAACAAATCAAAGGGCCTTGGCCTACCTTGGCCATAGCCCAACAAATTCATCAAAGGGCTGATGGCCTACCCTTGGCCATAGCCCAACAAATCATCAAAGGGCCTTGGCCTACCTTGGCCATAGTCCAACAAATTCATCAAAAGGGCTGATGGCCTACCCTTGGCCATAGCCCAACAAATCATCAAAGGGCCTTGGCCTACCTTGGCCATAGCCCAACAAATTCATCAAAGGGTTGATGGCCTACCCTTGGCCATAGCCCAACAAATTCATCAAAGGGCTGATGGCCTACCCTTGGCCATAGCCCAACAAATCATCAAAGGGCCTTGGCCTACCTTGGCCATAGCCCAACAAATTCATCAAAAGGGATGATGGCCTACCTTGGCCATAGCCCAACAAATTCATCAAACGGCTGATGGCCTACCTCGGCCATAGCCCAACCTATTCATCAAGGGGCTGATGGTCTCACTCGGCCATAGCCCAACCTATTCATCAAGGGGCTGATGGTCTCACTTGGCCATAGCCCAACATATTCATCAAGGGCTGATGGTCTCACTTGGCCATAGCCCAACATATTCATCAAGGGTCTTGTGGCCTCCTTTGGCCAGAGACCAAACAACATTGGTTTGTGGCCTCCTTGGCCAGAGACCAAACAACATTGGTTTGTGGCCTCCCTTGGCCAGAGACCAAACAACATTGGTCTTGTGGCCTCCCTTGGCCAGAGACCAAACAACAAGGGTCTTGTGGCCTCCTTTGGCCAAAGACCAAACAACATTGGTCTTGTGGCCTCCCTTGGCCAGAGACCAAACAACATTGGTCTTGTGGCCTCCCTTGGCCAGAGACCAAACAACAAGGGTCTTGTGGCCTCCTTTGGCCAGAGACCAAACAAAAAGGGTCTTGTGGCCCCCCTTGGCCATAGGCCAAACAACACAAAAACAGTACAGGATTCAAAGCCCCAAGCCCTCCAGATCTACCTGTGGAGGAGTAAATTTACTCCACTAAAACTACGGGTATTGACTAGTCTGAAGTGGTAGGAGGTTTGAATACAGTACAAACTCTTTCTAATTCTCCTAAATTAAATGAACAAATAACAAAAAGACAACAATGGGAACATTGCACCAAACAATTACACAAAAACACTTTGAATGCCTTTGGGTCTTAAAACAGAAGACTTTCTCTCACAAGTGTATAAAGAAGTTGATATAACAGACATTTACTTATGGACAGACAGTCAAATTTGTCTAACATGGGTAACCAACACAGATACAACTTCTTGCAAAAACATATTTGTGAAAACCAAACGAACAGAAATCAAAACTGAAAACAGCAACTGGTGAAACCACCAGAGATATCACATTACCATATCCTTTGAGTGGGGCTAAATTAGAACCATTACCCCAGAGGATGGATCAGGATACTATTGGGGAGGAATCTCTCAATGTACCTGATGTATCTCAGATTAAACCAGACAGACCTCAAAGAAAGACTGCTTTGAAAGCCAGAAAACCTTTACAAGAAAAAATTAAAACTGGTGACTTATAAACCTTACACAAATTGAGCAAAGTTAAAATGCTTAATAACCATACTTTAATTCCATAAATTTCCTATACCTAAAGGGAGTCAAACTGATTGACATAACTTTAACTAACTTGAGAAGTTGGCCTCTTGAACTTTATATTTAAATAGGTCTTGAGTAACCTCTCTCTTCCTAAATTTCTACTTCATTCTTTTCAATCCATTTCACATGTTTAAAACACAGTTTATCAAAAAATTTGATCTATAACATACAAATTTTTCTCCGGCCCCCCCCCAGTATATGGAAAAACTATACGCGCTTACAACATAGTATTGTATGTGATACCTTTATTTCATAATTAAATATAAATTATTAATTAATTGAATTAAATATCTATACAAAGTTGCCACGGGATTGGCGACATAGCCTATTGGGAATGAAATAATTGAATTGCCATACGTACAAAGAACCTGTATGTATGAATCAGCCTCACAAGCTCACATAGCAACAAGAAAACCCAATTTATTGTTCAGTCTACCACAGAGGAGTAGACCAAACAAAATTTTGCTAGTTCGGCAAAAAATACAAGCGAACCAAGGAACGGCTCTCAGGGCTGTTTATGTTACAGCGAACGCTTTAAACAGGGAAGACGTGTTTAAGTTTTCCCTCAAGTTCTGAGTGAATTCCTTATAATATAAAACCTAATGACTATAAAAGGATAGGCCTATTCCTTCAGGGGCTTATATAGTGACTGCCTATATTGATTACCTTAAGTAAATTCGCCGCGTAACTCCATCGTAACAGCCCTACATCTAAGAAGACCGTCACGCCCTACATCGAAACAAACAAAGACCCAGCAAAAATAAGGTGAGGCAAATTATTTTCATTCTAATATACTGTAGGTCGCGCAAATCCCGACGCTAGAATTACCGTAATCAATATAAATATAAAGAGGTCCTTTAAAGACCTACATATTCATAACTCTCTAACGAAAAAGCATAGGGCTTTTGTCGGTAACCCTCCACTGAAGTCTGCTGGAAATTTCCAACGGATGAGGGCACAGGCAATCAACCCATAGCCCTATATAGTTTTTTCATACCTATACTCTTGACAAGGTATATTCACTCTATCATAATTTTAACGAAGAAGTGAGTGATGTTAACTTGTGATAATTTATGAGTGATGATAATTTGTACAATCTATACTCACTCCTAAAAGTGAACAAGCTATATTCGTATATTCACTCATATAACTCGTATTTATTTTGTATCATTCTAGGTATGTCTTCAGTTCTAAGCCTGGCTGCACATAGAACACACACAACCCCTCGTCTGTTTTGGAAATACGGACGAATTTGTTTTTGTGATTTACATTTGTCCGAAGTGTGGTGCAATACGTGTATACTCCCCATTGATTGGTGCCCTAAGTTTTCTAATCCCGATTTAACGTGTGATAAGTGTAAGCCCCAACTGTGGCAAACAGTATTAAGCGATAATACTGACGACTCAGATTATGAGCACGAGTGGACTACCAGAGATCCCGAGAACAGCGAAAGGCTTCAGTATATACTCGAGAACCTACCTACTATGGATTCGAGCCAATGGAACACAACTTATCCAGAAAGTCAAATCATGGATATCGAACCTGAGATCGACGACGGAATTCCTGTGGGAATGGACGCCATCAATAGAGATTCACCAACTGGAAATCCCGAACAACTACTACCTGAAATTGATCAACATCAGCTCGAAAGAAATACGGACATCCTACCTATCTCTACTGATTTCCCTCAAGAAAGAAAACATTATAATGCCAAGAGAAGGCGCGATTCTACAGACTCCATACAAGAGCAATGTCTATTTGAAGATGACGGACGAGAAAGCCCTATATGCTCTAGTGAGCGGATACAAATCAGACCAAGAAAATTATTTAGGGGAAACAACAATGAACGTCGAAGCACCGACGAACCGGATACTATCGGAAGATGTTCCGACGATAAACCAGGAAGACCTTCTACTAGCACAAACATTGAACGCATTCGAAGAATCGATACACCAACCAATATCACCATTACCAGAAACACCGAAGTAGAAGAACCTGAAAAGACCAGCGAGCGAGAAACTGGAACATCTGCTGGAAACAATAGCGAACGAGAACTGGGAAACAATAGATATAGCAGAACGACAGAAGAAAACACCACAGAATCCAACTTACCTGAAAGGCCTCCCAGAGGATCGAACGAAATGGACGCCGAGGGACTGGAAACGGATCAAAATGATCAACAAGAGACGTTCTACGCATTCATCATCAGAACAAGACCAATCCCCAAACAAAGACAAGGAAGATCCCCAAACTTCATCCTCACGGATCACGGTGACCACTGGCACGTCACGTTCACCTGCACAAGCAACAACGTCCCCAGAAAAAGACGAAACATCTGCAATTTTTTGGAACTTTCAGCTGCAGCCAGCCTCGAAGCAAATGCAAGCACAATACTTATCCAGACTATCCAAAGATGGGTTCGCTATCTTATCCGTTACGGACTCGACAGACTTCACTATTATGGTACTTGCCACCCCATCATCAGAAATATCATCAAGTTCTTCAGAAATAATCCGATTGGAGCTGACATTGTAGACAGTCCCTGTCCATACATGGAAAGAAAAAGAAGACTACGATCTATAACACAACCTCAGAAAAATACGAAATACGACTTCATGGAAGACATCATCAAGAAGACCAAGGCAACTACACTCAAGTCACTCCTTTCCAAATTAGAAGAAGACGAATTTAAATTACTCTACCTTACTCTTGGTTCAGGATACAAAGGAAAAATACGTAATGTACTTGCTTACAAGAATCAAGCGAGATAAAAAGAAGAACGTAAAAGACCAACGATGCTTCAACTACAAGATAAAGACAAGTACAATCACAAAACCGAAAATATGAATTGGATAAAATACATGTTCGAACAAAATGAAATCGACCTTATTGAATTCTTCACCTGGTTCATCATAATATCAGATAAAATGTTACAGAATGTAAATACTCTGGTACTAAAAGGACCAACTGGAACTGGAAAAACACTCACACTGAATACTCTACTTGGAAAATTGAACACAGGAACAGTTACAAGAGGTGGCAACAACAACCAATTCCATCTACAACTTACTATACAGAAACTACGCATTGTTCGAGGAACCCCGAATCTCTGTAGCAACGGTGGATGAATATAAACTACTACTGGAAGGATCATCCTTTGAAATAAATGTGAAAAACTCAGCATGAAAAAACTGGATAGAATTCCAATATTTATATCGACAAGCAAAGAAATAGAATACTGGGTATCACCAGCTGATGGGGAAACACTTCGCGGACGATGTAAAACATTTGAACTAAACATGAAATAAAAGGGTTGAGCGATAGGGCAGAACTGCAGTCGGCGTTGGACCAACCTCCAGGACACATTACTCTGGACGACTTCATGGAAATCTACAGACAGAACAAAGAAAACATCGATAAGAATGTCAGGGTGAGTAATAATTGAAGTTTACTTATTTGAGTAGTCCTCCATTTTTCAAAATATGATTGCCCTGCAGGTATGGAAGTCGTTTACGACGACTCTGGAGCATACATAGAATGTGCACCAGCTGTATGTCCTATTGGGTGGATACATAAAAGGGAACTTTACGGAGCAGGATTACACGATATTTGCGAGGCTCCAGATGGAAGGTGGATGACTGTTGAGAATGCTAAACACCTTCGAACAAAACCTGATGGGGGAGGATTTAAATGGCCAGAAATTCCACCTGAAGTAACATTCGAGCCTAATGAGACGTAGGTTATTTACCTTTTTATACAATATACTCAAATATGTATTCTTATCCTTAACAGACCTACACCTCCTGCAACCCCCAGGAAACGGGCTAGGACCGACGACGACGACGGTGGAGAATCATCGAACTTCGAGTCTGGAGTCGATGTCTACGTACCCTTCACGCAAGAATCACTCAACATCACACTGATGCAGAGACGCTACGTCGAATTTGACGCGTTCGACAACTCTGAAAAAGCTTATTTTATGCCTTTAGACTGGCTAGAATTATATACGCATGGCTTAGGTTTAGATAATAAGATTACAGAATGCCCTCGTTGGCAATCATTAAAGACTCTTGGCTTCCGTTATGGTTTTAAATTTCATAAAGCTGGATTTACTTTGCATAGCCTTATTCCCTTACAAGATATCCTTAAATCTGAAAATGCTACACCTATTGAGCAAACCACTCCTAACTTGCAACCTTATTTGAAATAATGAAAGATACAAACTATCAATTTGGTAGTATTCAATTTCCTAGTGGTACAAAATTAGAGAATTGGTTACAAAATCCACAGAAAGCTACTCTATTCCAAAATGGACAAGCTCCAAATCCTGAATCATTAATTAATCTCATGGGAAGTCTAGATACCTTGAAAGCTGGTGAAAGGAAGGCATTTACTATGTCACCTGACGATTCAACTTGGTTTACAATATTAAATGAAAATGGTAATGAAAGATATCCACGTAACTTTCTACCTAGTTGGGGAGGTCAAAGAGGTTGGGGTAAACCACCGGATGGTTATAGAAGATATAATCCTAAACATGCCGACCAGCATCATGGTATCTTCCTTAGAATGACTCCCGTACAAGATGTTAACGGTCAAATTATGAAATTTAGATGTAGGATGAGCATGGATTTATTCTTAAACTTTAGTATAAGGTTACCTCCACAAGGGGCACCTGGAAGAGCTAATGTTCAAAATGTATATTCACAACATGTCCAAGTAATGCAAGTTGATAAAAATCTTAGTACTTACACAATAAATCATCCATTCTAATTTTGTTTATTTATCCTCACTCCTCTGGGCAGACAACGTAACATCCATCACTCCTCTTCTTAAAACCCCGCACATCGTCCACCCTCACTAACCCCCGGAGGGGGTATTATCCTTAGAATGAATCCCCTGCTACCTGCAAAGCGCTCCACAAGGAAAACGAAAAACTTCGGAGCATTTCGGGGGTTTGCATCATTCATTCATTTCAGGTGTTTAATTGTGAAATTCATCCCATATACATTACCTCTGGTTTGCTTCCGCCCGAATTGTTCATTCTGACGAAGGTCAAGCTTTTCACTCCACCTTAGACCTAGACGTAAGACTTTTAATCCTTAAAATTGAAAAAGGTGTCCCATTGTTTGCACTGTTACGTTCATGAAAAGTATTTCCATATTTGTACGAGTATTATGCCATCCAAAGCCGCAAGCTCGCGGATGTCAGAATTTTTAAATATCTAGTTATATTCTAACCTATTCTTACTTGACGTAATAATCTTCAAAATCTTTTTCTTGTGTCTGAAAATAAATTTTCATATCTTTTAATTTTTTGAAGTATTTATATTTGAAATTCAGCCTTAATTAACTTTGAAAATTGAAGAACTGATCATACGAGAACATTTGACAGCAGTTAAACTATTCCTTTTAGCTAAGTTTCATTTACTTATGTGGTATTCCCTTTGGGGCTCCAAAACCAATAAGATTTTCGTTTCTATATCAAAGAGATTACTAATTGTATGCCAAAAACTTCCTTAAAAATACTCTTTTAAACTTAAAATGCCTAAGGAAAAAGGGGTAAACTTAGTTCAAAGCATCCCTTTCAATGATATGAAATTTAGAATATATTATATCTACAATATTTCATAATTTGAAAAAGGAATAAGGGATCACCTGAAGATCAGGATCTCCAGCCTTCTTTAGTTAGCCTTATAAGGCTAACTAACGAAAATATCACGACCTAACCTAACCAATCGTTAGGTCAACTGTACGCCCTTGACGATTGGTTAGGTTAGGTCGTGATATTTTCGTTAGTTAGCCTTATAAAGCTAACTAAAGAAGGCTGGGGACCCTGATCTTCAGGTGATCCGGAATAAGTTTCATGGATCATATTTAAATTCTGTACCGATTCATCGGTTTGTTGTAATTGGTATTCCATATATCAAAAACAAGCTCACCCTCTCGTCTATTGTTAATTTCGCAGCCATCCCCTACCTAAAAGAAAAAAATAATATATTATGATGCGCGACTTTTGCGCCACCCTGATATATATATATATATATATATATATATATATATATATATATATATATATATATATATATATATATATATAACACAGTGTGTCCGTAAAGTCATGGTGGGATTTTAAATAGCTATATTATTGCAACGAAACATGATAATGAGATGAAAAAAGGCAAATTAAAGAACAACTCTAAAAGAATAACTTTATTTAACGTAGTTCGATATGGGCTCCTCTGGTAGCCCTGCAGACATCTAGGCGGTGATTCAATTCCAGCCACACACGCCCAAGAACATCAGGAGTGACGGATGCGATAGCTTCCGTGATTCGCTCGTGCAAGTGATGAATATCCCTAATGGGTACACTGTACACGCTTTGCTTGACGTAATCCCACAAATAAAAGTCCAAAGGTGTCAGGTCCGGACAGAGATGGGCACGATCTTGATCTTCAAGATCAGATCGTGATCTTGAAGATCAAGATCGTGATCTGATCTTGATCTTGAAGATCACTTTTATTATGGTGATCTTGATCTTGATCTAAAATCACTTTATTTCTTGTGATCTTGATCTTGAAGATCACTTTAGACTTCAAGATCACTTTTAATTTCAGATTCTTAAATATGCCGCTATGCGAATGTCATTTGTTTTTTGTCCAAGCGACATCTGGTGGCAACTTTGTTCAACACCGACTGTTTATGTTTTCTGTTAGTTGGGTGACTTGCGTCATGCGTGGGCTCATGGAAGGTGTAGTTGCTGTGGAATTTAGGCTCGTAAAAAGTGTAATTTACTGTGCAATTATGTTAAAAGTGTTCTATTAATATATTATTATATAGGCATAAAATATAGCCTATAGGTCCGTATTCATAATAAATTAATTCTAAACATATTTTATTTACAGATTGAATTTTTTAATAATGAGTGCAATTTTACAACTTCAACAGGCTCCCAAGGGAACCAAATATTCTAGGTTGTCACCAGAACAGTATTCAATATATTTAGATAACAATGTTGGTAATAAGGATCAATCTGTGCTATTGAACGGAAAATATTTTCAAATTGTCGAAAAAACTGGAAACAGTATCAAAGTTATTTGTAGGCAGTGTACAAAGAAAACTACAATTCTGTCTGCTGGCCTCGACTCAACAAGCAATCTTCTGAGGCACCTCAGGGTTAGTACTACTTAGTAACTAAGTAGTAAGTAGCAACATTAACATAATGGTTCAAGTCATATTTTAAGTGACTGGTGCCATACAAGACTAATGCTACATTTACATAGACGTCCATTTGAATATATTGTGCACTTCAGATATTAATAGATTATGGACTAGTAACTACATTAAAAACTGCCGATATCCAACTATAATAAAACGCCAGGTGTATCTGTCTTTCTCTCTGTCTGATCCATGTCTGTAATTTCTCCTATTTAGTTACTGAAGGACGAAATTCGGCTTTCAATTTAACATAGGATAAAAATGCACTGATTATGGTGAAAATAATTTTAGTTAAAGATAACAAAATTTTAGAATCTTGTTAAGTATTAATTTCAACTAGAAGTTTGATACTCTGATAAATATTATACAGGGTGTTCAAGAAGTCTCTCCGCATGATAATAATATTTTTTCTTGTGCAGAAACTACATTCGGATCTTTTGGGTGAATATGAATCGGAGAAGAAATCTCGCAAGCGTCCAGCTAAAGAAGAAGATGCCAGCGGCAGCAATGCTGGCCCTGCCAAAATTGCCAAGCAGTCAACACTAAGCATGTTCCACATTTCCAAGCAAAAACCAGGACCACCAATATGCAAGGATATCCTTGAAAAGAAGATTTTCTCGCTTGTGGCTAATGGGCTCCTACCATTGAGCCTAGTTGAACTACATGAATTTAAGGATCTTCTTTCATGTTAGTATAACTCAAATATTTTGCTATTTTTTCCATAGCTAATATCTGATTAAAATAATTAATCATATTATTTGTATGAACATTAGACTATCGCTAGCCTAGCTAAATATTTTGATATTTTTTCCATAGCTAATCTATTGTATTTGTTTTAATTTTTAAATATTTTTTTCAGACGTCAACCCGGCTGTTCAGGTGCCATCTAGACGCACCCTGGCTAGATCTCTTGCAACAACAACCAGTACAATGAAGGAAGACATACAAGCAAAACTGGCAGCAGTTAACCATGTGTGTGTTACATGCGACATATGGTCAACTAATCACCGCAGTTTCATGGGAGTCACTGCGCATTGGGTATGCTATTGATTTAGTGTATTATTTTTATATAATTGATAAATTGACCATTGGTGATAGACTGATAGTCTGATAGACTTATAGTATAATCTTTTCAATTATTCGACATGTGTTCCTCATTCATTAATTTGGTGAGTCTTCATTTTGCTGTGATTCACAGTAATTTCACACTAATTCACTGATTCTGTCATCTGTCATTGTGTCTGATTCACAGCAAAATGTGGAAGAGTCCATATTCACAGGCTGTGAATATGGACTCTTCCACATTTTGCTCTTATGGGATGGGTCACTGATGTGGTGGTATGGTAGGCGACTCATCGCTGAATTGCCTCCTTTATATCACATAGTTCTTCTCTTCAATGTTTGGTGGCGCAGTTTAGCTGGTGCGTGTCTAACCAATATTATTAAATTAAGCTTAAAAAAATGTTCATACAAACATTGATTTTATATTCTTACATTACAGATCAATGATGACTTGTCGCGAGGATCAGCTGCACTGGCATGCCGAAGATTTCGTGGAACACATAGCTTTGATAAAATTGCTGGAATATTGGACAGGATCAACTCGGAGCATGGTTTATCTTATAGAAAAGTTGTATCTACAGTCACCGACAATGCATCGAACATGGTGAAATGCTTTAAAGAGTTCGGTGTTCGTGTTCAGAATCGTACTGACGACATTGATGAAGATGATGCAGATGAAGATGATGATGAAAAAGATTCAGATGAAGAGGTTATCATCAGCAACTTTCCTGAACATTCAGGAGAGCATGGAGAGGAGTCAGTGAAACTATCATCCCATATTCGATGTGCCTCCCACACATTGAACTTGGTAGCAACAACTGATGCAGATAAAGGACTGAATTCACCTGGACTAAAGAAGATAAAGCATTCTGCAATGGGAAAATGTTCGGCGCTGTGGAATGCTGCTGGTAAACCCAAGTCAGCAGAAAAAATACAGGAAATAACTGGCGTCCAATTTAGGTACCCATGCTTCACCCGATGGAACTCAATGTACAACTCATTAAGCCAAATATATAAACATAAGAACGACGTGAATGTAGCTCTTGAAGAACTGAATCTACCCATCCTCAAAGACAATGAATTGGAATTTATTTCAGAATATTTGTCTGTTCTAAAACCAATTGCAGCAGCTCTCAACAAATTACAGGCAGAGAAAGAATGCTACTACGGTTGTCTTCTTCCAACAGTCCTAGTGACTCAAGATGCCCCCGCAAGATTGGAGCCTATCCAACCAAACGACCTGCGCTTGAGACACTGCATGCCATTACTGGCAGCAGTCGTCTCTGGCTTCAATGCCAGATTTGGTCATTTTTTGTCGTTGAGCCCCGAGGTAACTGATGCCGTTTTGGCCTCAGTATCTCATCCGTATTTCAAACTTAGATGGATATCATTGTTGCAAGGGCCTAATTTCGGCGATCATGAAGCAATCAAGTCTCAAGTAAAAGACAAGCTGCAAATGGCTGTAAGAAATTGTAATTCTGACAGCAGTGGTAATAGTTCGGTGAACTCAGACTCATCATCTGAAGACGATTTCTTCAGAACTATGGACGGCTCATTCTCTGCTCCTAACAACAAGGAAGACTTGGAAGTCCTCAATTATTTGCAGGACACCAGTAAGGCACTCGACTCTTTAGATAGGTATCCTGCTATAAAGAAGATCTTCAAGAGGTATAACACCACGCTACCTTCCTCTGCACCAGTGGAACGGTTGTTTTCGTTTGCTGGCATGGTTCATAGCCCCAAACGAAGTCGTCTCTCGGATGGTAACTTTGAACAATTGGTTTTGCTGAAAGCAAATGTTTACAGCGGTTGAACATTAAATTAACACTCTTAACTTGCGGTTTTTACCCTTATATTGTCAGTAATTGCGTACTGCAGTAAAACTGTAAAATTAAATTCTATGTAAAAAATGTTTACTTATATATGCTGACCATTCATTGATATGGGTTATGGACCTGGTGAAATGAGAATTGAGAAAAATAGAACTAAAAACTATATGTAGGTCATTTAATAGTTTTTTCTTTGCTGATAAGTTATGATAATACTAAGTTTTAAGTTTACCACCTGAAAAACTGAAAGGGGAATCGTCAATCCCCGTGGTTTAGATCAGGTGACATGGGTAGGATGCGATGCTTGTATTGCCTCAGCCCTCAGGGGAGTATTAGGAGTGATACTTTTCAGGAGTGATTAACAAAATAATTTGTTTTTGTTTACTCTACAAGAGTACAACTTTTTTCAATTCATATAAAAGTGATCTTAAAAAGTGATCTTGAAAAGTGATCTTCAAGATCACGATCTTGATCTGGATCTTCAAGATCACATTTTTCTGGTGATCTGATCTTGATCTTCAAGATCACCAAAGTTGGTGATCTTGCCCATCTCTGGGTCCGGAGAGCATGGAGGCCATGGCTTCCATCCTCCTCTTCCTATCCATCTCTGTGGAAAGTTTTCATTAAGGAATTCTCGAACAACGTTGGCATAGTGCGGAGGAGCACCATCTTGCTGAAAGATGACATTATTGTCAATAAATTGGGGTACTGCAAAATGTTCCAACATAGCGAGGTAGTTGTGTGACGTCACAGTGGGTTCCGCGAAGAAAAATGGGCCAATCACTCGATCTCGTGCTAGAGCACACCACACATTAACTTTCGGGCTATTACGCTCATGTTCAACATAGGCATGTGGACAGCCTAGACTAACTACGAGATAAAGGTTAAGCTTAGCCTAGACTAACTACAAGATACAACTTTGAGAGTTGTTCTTAAATTTGGCATTGTTTCATCTCATTATCATGTTTCGTTGCAATAATATAGCTATTTAAAATCCCACCATGACTTTACGGACACACTGTGTGTATATATATATATATATATAAATTTAAAAAATGCTGAGAAATATCAAACCTATGATTTAATTTTGGGGAAGGCTGAAGCCCCCGTAGCCCTCAGTCCAGGGCTGCCACAAGATTTTAGGTGAAGGTAACAAAATTTACAAACAAAAGGTAACAAATGAGCCAAAAAGGTAACAAAATATAAAAAAAAAATTTAATTGATTATAAAATAACAAAGTTCATTATATTTATTTGTGCTTCAATTATATTCGCATTAAAAAATGACCACAAAATAAGAGCAAGCGCGTTCACAAACACAATCTATGATAAATGTTGTTACAAGTTTGCAACTGGAACACTGACAGGCTGCTGACTGACTCTGACTGAGACAGCGTGGGGGAGTCACTGAGTCAGTAAGCCGAGAACCGAAAACGTTTTCAAACGTATAGTCGTGACTCGTGAGATTTATACGCGAACAAACGATGTACGGAATATATAATCAGAAATATACAGTATATGCCATCTAAATTATTTAGCACTTTTTCCATCTGTAATTTAATGGTTTTAAATATGCTAATTTCTTTATAAAACTAATAATTTTAAATATTTTTAGGTAAACCGATAAAGCATATAAAAAACTCTAAAACGTAACAAATTTTTTGAACGTCGTACCAAAAGTATGAAAAAGATAGAAAGTAACACATTTGTTACGAACGTAACAAATGTGGCAGCCCTGGCCCTCACCCCGTCTACGTCCCTGTACGTATACAGTGTGTTATCAAATTATGTTTCATAAATTAGTATACATGTTAAGGACTTCAAAGTGAACAAAAAAGTTCCTATGAACATAAATCCGCAATTGTTTCGTTTCCAAGATACATTGCTTTTGTGCCGAGGACGATCCAATTAAAGTGAAAGTCATTGAAGTTTATCAAAGTCGTAGTTGTCTGGTTGTTTAGATAGCTTTGTTTTGATAGTACTGTATTTTGTTAGTTGTCATTTTAGAAACCAAAATTATTTCCTTCATTTCATGTGTCACTCTCAGGTAATGTTACAGAGCCTTTATGCAAGAGAAGTTAATAATATAGATGAATTGTGGCAACGTGTTCAAGATTGTTCAAAAACTATACGCAACCATATAGGTATTTTCGAACATATGCGGCAAAATTTTCAACGACGCGTTGAAGCATGTACTCTGATACAGTGAAACCAATTTGAGCACTTACTGTAAATAAACTGATAAACTTCACGGACTTTCATTTTAATTGAATCGTCCTCCGCACAAAAGCAATGTATCTCGGAAACGAAGCGATTGCGGATTTATGTTCACAGGGACTTTTTTGTTCACTCTGCCGTCCTGAATATACAGGGTGGGCCGTAAGTTTCCATACATAGGAAAAATTAAACGTTTGTTTTTATGTTTCAGATACCCTAAGAATATGCGTTTGACGTAAGATCTTGTTTACTGATGAAGCAAATTTTTACGTCAATGGAGAGGTTAATCGGCAAAACATACGTTATTGGAGTAATGCTAACCCTAACTGGCTGAGTCCGACGAAGATGCAAGGTGCCGGTAAAGTGATGGTGTGGGCCGGGATATGGGGTGACAGAATTATTGGACCAATTTTTGTCAGTGGAAATCTTAATGCCGAAAGGTATCTTAACATGTTGCAAGAAGAGATTTTCCCATCCCTGCTAAACGAGGAAGGTAACTTCCCAGTTTACTTCCAGCAAGATGGAGCTCCACCTCATTATGGTCTTCACGTGCGTCGGTATTTGGATCAGCAGCAGTTTCCGGATGCTTGGATTGGTCGGCGTGGTCCTGTGGAGTGGCCTCCCAGATCCCCAGATCTCACCCCCCTTGATTTCTATCTTTGGGGGCACTTGAAGGCCATGGTGTATCAGGAAAAGATACGAGACATAAATCATCTAAAGGAACGTATCACCAACGCCATTACAAGCATAACGTCAACTGTGCTAATGCGTGCGTGTTCATCAACAGTGGGGAACACGTATTGAAATGTGTTTTCAAAACAATGGCAACCATGTAGAGCATATTATATAAATAAAAATGGTTGTCCATAAAAAAATGTTTATTTTTCCTATGTATGGAAACTTACGGCCCACCCTGTATATACTAATTTATGAAACATAATTTGATAACACCCTGTATATACAAAATTTTGAGCGATGTATGCTTTATTTATTTACACTGACTAACCAAAGAAGTAGAATGCAAAAACCTACAGTATATTTACTCTCACTCTCACAAAATGCATACTGCTCTTTGAAATGGTGCAAACCACTTTAAGTAAGAGTTCATTTATTTCATAATTACTAAAGATAAACTGCTAGAGTATACCACGAGTGTCTACTGTATAGCGAAAATGGTGAAAATGTGTCTAAATATTCTCAGAAAAATGATGTTTAAAGAAAACAGTATCATAAATATCAGTGCTGGGCACTTGCGCAAACACTTGCGCAAAACGCAAATTGCGCAATTGCGCAAGTGTGATTTCGGTTGCGCATTTGCGTTTGCGCCAATTCTCGCGCAGACTCGCGCATTTGCGTTTGCGCAAGTACTTGCGCAAACGCAAACTTGTGCGCAAACGTGAAAAAAAACAAATATTAAAAATAGTGGATTTAGCTCATAAACACGTGACTGCCAGACAGGTGGCGCCGCCAGACAGCAGTGAGCACTCAGTATACCAACAACGCTAGTGAAACACGTTTGTTTGATTAGTTGATTTTAATTTTATTTCAGAGTTCAAACTACTAACTACTCTAGTAACTTCTAGAAACTTCATAAGTCATAACTACTGTCTATAACTAGTGAACCATGGACAGCCTCAGACACCAGTCTCTGTCCAGCCCCACCTCTGCCCCCAGCCCGGCCGGCAGCGTGACCAGCCATGGCTCAGAGCCTCACCAGGAGGAAGAGGACCTCAACAACCCCTGGCCCCACCTGGACACCTTCTTTGGACCTTTGACCAGCAAGAAGAGGGTGGTTGAGAAGGGCAGGGTGGTCTACAGGGGCAGCATCATCTGTAAGAGGTGCAAGGCCAAGGTCAGCTTCAACACCATCAGCATGTACACCCTCAAGAGCCACTACCAGCATGTGAGTTTAAGTTTATTTATAAATTTAAAATTTTAAAAAAACTTGATAAGTAGTTAACTTTAGAAATTATTATTTACTAAAATATAATTAAATATTAAATAATAAATTATACTTTGTCTCAATTCAAACACTTCTGTTGTATATCACTGTCATTACAATATAATTTATAATTTTTTTTTTTCAAGGTTCACCCCAACCAGAGCAAAGACCTCCTCGCTGCCATCACTGGTGGGTCCAAGCGCGGCCGGTCCCTCTCTGGCGACACCAAGGACTCTGGCTCCAAGAGAATGCGCCAGGCCAGCATAGAGTCCTCCTTTGCTGGATCTGCCGCCTTCAACAATAGCAAGGCCCAGGACCTTTTGCACAGGTAAATAAATAATAATTATAAATCTTAATTTTATACACTAATAATAGAATAATTTAAATAATTTATTAAATATATCAAATATTTATATGATATAAAAATAAAAATTCATTGTAAAGATAAGATAAAGACTTTCCTTACAATCATACCTAATCTTTTTTGTAACTTATGTTTTAAAATACATTTATTGAAAATGTTCAAAATGAATTTAATTTTCAACTTCTCCACAGGTTCATGGTTGAAGAGATGTTGCCCGCCAACGGGCGCCAAAACCACGGAGTCCCCATCTTTCACCAGGTTCCTCAAGTACCTGAACCCCAGCTTCAAGCTCCCCTCCAGGCGGACCTGGCCCAAGAGGTCCAGCCTGACCTCTGAGAACTTTGAGAGGTTTGTGTAATTTCTTTTTTTTATTATTATTATTTATTTAACATTGTAATTTTGTATCTATTCTTTATTGATATATCTATGGATCGTGTGTCTGTTAATAAAGTCTTTTGATTTGATTTGATTTGATTTACTATAAATTTAATTTTATACAGGGTGTCCCAAAAAAAAACGCACCTATTTTTTTTTGGGAAACCCTGTATATATAAATAGTTTGCGTTTGCGTTTGGGCAAGCGCAAGTTTCGAGAAGTTTGCGCATTTGCGCTTGCGCAAGGTATGGGTTTGGGTTTGCGCATTTGCGCTTGCGCAAGTGAATTTTCGTTTGCGCTGCCCAGCACTGATAAATATTCTCGTTATTATATATATATATATATATATATATATATATATATATATATATATATATAGTGGCCTACGGATCACCGATTTGATGTGGCTAAGAAAGTAGGCTTACTAAAATTTATGAATGATATTGAAATGAATAATTAGGGGTCACCAGTTTGGGGGTTACAGCCCAAACAAACAACATTTAATAAGGAGAGAGAAATTACTTTGTTGTTTGTGTTTAATTAGGGAAATAAATCAATTATTTGTTCACAGTGATTAACAGTTCAATAAAGGTATTTATAGTGATTAACAATTATATAACGACATTTATGCTATGCTAACGATGACTGATTCTTAGCAATAAGGAATGGTTATACAGTCTAATTGTTAAGTAAGTTCACTAATTCAGATAGGTTAATGAGATGTGCAGAGGTGAACACAGAATAAATAATGAAGCCTATTGATAACTGTAATAATGCAAGTACGGTTGGTACAGTAAATGGATTAGGTCGTTAAAAATGAAATGCTAAAAGCGCACATAAACAATCAGATGCAAGATAAGTAAATTATACGAATGAACACAATAACAGGGTGATACAAAAACTACGGTATTGGTACAACACTTCAATAGGCCTACTGCGGTCTTAACGCGAGAGTTAGTTTGAACGGTAATGGAAAACACTTTAGGGCCAACGCGATTAGGCAGAGCTTATGGAAGCACGACGTAACAAAAACATTGTAGGCCGAGCGAGGGCCGACAAGAGGCTTACCGCACTGCTGGGTAACTCTGGAGACTGAAGAAGGCTACGTGAAGGTTTGACCGTATTGCGTTTCGCCGTAGATGACCTTGGAGACTGTAGGCCTAGGTCAGGGGTGGGCAACCTTTTTAAGTGAGCGTGCCAAAATCGTCAAATCTTTGATGCAAAAGTTAATCTTTACCATTTTTTAGCAGAAAACATTAAGTTAAAATATAAAACTCAGCGAAGAATTTGGATATTTATTTATTTTAATTTTTTTAAGGTGAGCCCGGGGAATCGCGTGCCGGAAAAAAGTCGTTGGCGTGCCACGTTTTGGCACGCGTGCCAAGGGTTGCCCACGCCTGGTCTAGGTGAAGGGTTGGCCGTATTGTGTTTCGTCGTAGATGACTTTGGAGACTGTAAGCTTAGGTGAAGGGTTGACCGTATTGTGTTTCGCCGTAGATGACTTTGGAGACTGTAGCGGGCCTACGTGATGGAGGATGTGGAGGGCCTGGGCTTCGAAGGACTGCTTCTGTAGGCAGACTGGCCTTGCCGGCAAGAGGATGAGTGTTGAAAGCCGGTGTCACGGTTTGAACCGTCCGCCGTACTGAACTGTCCGTTGAGCACTTCTGCGCATGCGCGAAATCTAGCGGACGGTTCAGAATATAGCACTCATGATTTGAAGTGACCGCTGGTTTGAACCGTCCGATAAGCATGTTATGTATAAATACCAGAGCTGGGCACCGCAAACTCAAAATCACTTCCGCAATCGCAAATCCGCAAACTCAAACCTTACCTTCCGCAACCGCAAATCCGCAAACTGCTTGCCATTTTTGGTGCCGCAAACGCAAATCCGCAAACGCAAACCATATTTCCAATTTTTACAGTGCTGGGCACTTCCGCAAACCGCAAATTCCGCAATCGCAATTTTAACTATAAAAAGTATCCAAAACATTAAAGAGGTATAAAAAGTTTTTATATCTTTTTAATGTTTAATGTTTTAGCCTTGTTTTTATTAAAAACAAGGCTAAATAATTTATTACAATAAATCACTATTGTAGAAGAAATAAAAATACTACATATATTGATATATTATATTGAACAAAAACACCTCCTGCAAGTAAATAGTAAATAAATTAAATAATAAATTTAATCATTTGAATTTCATAAATTTTGAGACTTAGACACGTTAGAGAAGACTGTACTGTAACTGTAGTAACTGTACACACATTACATTACACAAGTTAAATTAAGTTAACACTGTGACTGTACACAACTTGAACTCACTGTACAACTCAACCCCTCTAGCCTCTACAAGTGTACGCCTCTGGCTTTGTCAACAAGTTCAGTCGTCCTCCTCCAGTAACTGCCAGCCAATTGGCGGCCAGTGACAGCAGCGTCACAGCACTAGCGGGCTTGGCCAGTGGCCACGTGGGAAATTTGTGGAAAGATTTGCGTTTGCGGTCTTAGTTCCGCAACGCAAATTCACTAATTTGCGATGACTTTGCCGCAAACGCAAATCCGCAAACGAAAAACATACTTCCGCAATTGCGGAATTTGCGGTTTGCGGAAGTGCCCAGCTCTGAATTTACGGGCGGCAATGAGAAGCTCAAGATTTTCATGACTGTGTTCTTTTCTGTAGTTTAGCAATGGGGGAAGGGTGGGGGTGGGGGTAATGGGGGATGGGTGGGGTAATGGGGAGGGGTGGGGGTAATAGGGGAGGGGGTTAGCCCCCAAGTTGTATGAATGGGGGTGAGGAGGTTTTGGGAGATACCAGATTCAGAAATGTTGACACAATGTGAAGCTCAAAATTTTCACGGCTGGGTTCTTTTTTTGTAGTTTAGCCTGTCTAACCGTCAGCGAAGCGGCGGGAACTGTACTAGTAACGCATAAAAATATTGCTTACATAGTGCTCCAAAATTTAAATAAATCTGTCTAAAAAAAATTTTTGGACACTCAAAATTCTAAACTGTAAAACACTGGAAACAGCCTACTCCATATACAGTAGCATATGTAAACAGACCAGTTGAATTTTGATGGGATTACCATGAAAAATGAAGAAATACATTTTTTTTTTTTTTCAAAATCATGTACATATTTTTCCACACTTCAAAACGGTATAGAGTAAATTTCATTTTTCTTATCTTGTTTGACTGAAAATTATATATATATATATATATATATATTATATACATGTCATTATACCACCACAGGAGCAAATTTCAGTTCATTTGTGACGTAAATCGTCTATGCACGGTTGTGCTTGGACAAATCTCTTTTGGACCCCGACTGGCACTGCGCGGACAGCAGCCGCTCTTCTGAGGGCTATAACTTTTTTTCAGAATTCCATTTGTTGCCAAGTCAGCAAAAAAGGTCTCTTAAGTAGGATGAGCGTTAATTTTGTGCAAATCTGAAATATTTTCAGACGAAATTGACATTTGACGCCCAGTTTAAATAAATGCCAAAGATAAAGTGTTTGTCTGAAAAGCTTAAAAATCATGATTTACCACAATAACAACATGGGTATAGTCTAAAGCTAAATGTTGCTCATGTACTGTATATGTATACATTAACATTACTACCACAGTACACACGTATGAAAAAATGTGACACGAAAATGCCCATTTGACGCTTTTTATCACATAAATTACCAAAAACACACCATAGAGGTGAATTTTAAGTTTTGAGTGTGATATACAATATAATATAAAATAACAACAAAAAAACGAGAAAAAAATTTATTGCTCAAATAACTTTTCACGCCTTGGTGTTAAAGATGTGCTTTAAACTTCAAACCCCATCATAAATGTTCTAGTTTATCCGCATTGAAAGAAGTGATGCGAAAATGGATGGTTTAGAAAAAAAAATGACCGATTTCATATATACGCAAATAATTATTTCTATGACATACATTAAATATTATGTATTAAATTCATATAAGATGTGGAGTATTATTCACATTAAAAAATTTCTTAGTAACGAAAACCAAAATTTTAAAAGTTATAGTAATTTAAATGTTTACTTATGTTTTTAGAAATATTTTGAAAACTGTAGTTAAGTTTCAAAGGTGGCCTAAAATCTGCTATATTACGGGACGATATGACGTCACAGACTGAAGTGTGGCTTCTCTTATATCATAATTTATCTTTACATTATACAAATTGAATTGGAAGCCATACATTATTCTTGCAAATGAATAATAAAGAATAATGATAAAGTACAAATTTGGTGCAGTGAATAAATTATGTACCTCCAGTTCGCAGTTCGTACATGATATCCATAGCCTAGAATTTTGTGGAATTTAGAAACTGTAAAGTTTAAAATAAAATTAACACTATATTTTAAGGATTTTGTAATGTTTAAGCTGGGTCAATGAGTTGAGGTTCATTGTGTTGGTTTCAACTTTCAGGAACCAACTAACACACAACGTCATTCGGCTGGAAAGTTGAAGATGCCATTTTCAGTCGTATTAGTTTAATTTAGTTAGATCTCAGAAACTGGTTTAGATCTAGTGCTGTTTTCAGTGTAACGAGTTTTATTTCCCTGGGATCAAAGACTTAAATTTGTGAATTGAGTTTTAAAATCACTAGGAAAGTGATAAGAAAAGAGTTTCTTAGTTTTCACTCTCTCGAACTTGAGATAGATTGTTAGTGTTGAGATTACCTCTGAGGAGGTAAGCGGGTATGTGTTCTATTTATTCACTTTATTCACCGATGACTATTCACTGGGAAAGTCTCATGGTGAGCCCAAGATGAATAAGGCGTGAAGTGAAAACTTGTCCAACAATATTTAGCTGTCGAACCGTCACAGTTCAGGGAAGTTATCGTGGCAAGAAAGTAGACTACACTGAAGCCTTGATTACTGTGGTAGGCCGAGCGTGTAATTTCTCCCCAGAACTTAGTCATGGATTTATGTATGGAGAAGAACTCGTACCGCCGCTGTTTCATTCTTCCTCGTTGACCAGAGGGTAGAGGTAAGTTGGCTTGTTCGTTCTGAGAGCCGGTTAATTCCGTAAACTGTGCTCAGTTTTTAATATTCAGGTTAGATTGTGGACTTACAGCTAGCTGCTAAGAAGGAATGATTTTTATACAACTTAGTGTTCATTAATAGTGTATTTAGGCGAGGTAACGAACAAGTTGTTTATGACGAAGTATTTTATTAGGAATATTTTGTATCTGTTACAGCTTTCGTGTGTTAGGTTTGACCTTAAGAATTCTTCCATTGTGCCCAGCAAAGCTCCAGAGATGAGAAATCCCTTTGGCTAAGGACACAATATGGGAAAACTACTATCCAGACGAGAGTCGGAGTTGGTGAGGCTCCGCCCACACTCGTGGTGCAACTGATGTAATGACGTCATAGATATTTCTTCGATTTACAAAGCTGCGCGCATACGTCATTCAATTATGCATAGGCTATTCCAGAGGCGAAACCAGCGGGGTCCCGGGACCCCCTCGGGGCCCTTCCTCAGCAAAAAATTACTTGCACATTAACAAAGTTAAGATAATTGTATAGACTATATATACACCACTTATTTATAGTAGCACCCATTTGGGTTAATATTGGATTTTACTCAGTCACAAGCAGTTGAACAAGTACTATATATTGAATTGTCATTAAAAACTGACTAAAAAAATATATTTTGTACAGATTTGTTCAAATGTACTTTTTTAATAAAATATATTTCCTGTTTTGACTATGTACTTTTTTCATAAAATATTTTTCCTGATTTGGCTATTTTTTTGCGTTTGATGTGTGTATGTATACACTATTTTGGACAATTTGTCACTTTCTTATTTCTGGCTGCTGTTTCAAGTTCTGGCTATTTTTTTTATTCTAATTGAATTCAGTTTGGTGGTGTTTGCGATAAAATTATAACGTGCCGTTCGTGTGATTTCGACTTTGAGGACCTGATTCGCCATGTAGGCCTAGATGAAGACAAAGCATTGGATATTTTTATCAATCATGGCGTTATTCTCTTTCTTAACTTGCCCGAGATGTTACACTGAGTACCTAATACGAAAAGATCAGATATTTAGGTGAAATAACCAATATTAACCTGTTAGGTTAATTGAATGCCTGGTTAGGTTGGCAATTATTCGTTTTTACACCGTCTGTTTTTATGATAAACTTTTCTGGTCAATTTTGGTGTTTTGCACGAATCTGCCATACGTTTCCTGTGCAAATGTGTAGTTTTCGAGATATCGTCATCTCGAAAAATACGCATTTGCACAGGAAACGGATGGCAGTTTCGTACAAAACACCTCAAAATTAACCAGAAAAGTTTGCTCATCATTTTCATTTAAACTAACGAAAATATCGCGACTTAACCTAACCAGTCATCAAGGGCATTCAATTAACCTAACAGGTTAATAGTGGTTATTTCACCTAAATATCTTCTGATCTTTTCGTATTAGGCACTTACTGTCACATTTCGGGCAAGTTAAGGATGAGAAAATAACGCCCTGATTGATAAAAACATCCAATCCTTTGTCTTCATCTAGGGCACATGACGAATCAAGTTTTCAAAGTTAAAATCACACGAATGGCACGTCATAATTCTAACACAAACACCACTAAACTGAATCCAATTAGAAAAAAAAAATAGCCAGAACAAAACCCAAGCAACTAAGTCGCAGAGTAGCGAAAAAATAGCCCAATCAGGAAAAATATTTTATGAAAAGTACATTATAGCCAAAACAGGAAATATATTTTATTAAAAAAAAAAGTACATTTGAACAAATTTGCACAACATAAGATATATATTTTCTTAATCAGTTTTGAATGGCGATTCAATATATTGTACTGTTTTAACTGCGCGTGAGCGGGTTAAAAGACGAATATTAACGGTTAGGTTAATTGAACACCCTTGATGATTCGTTAGGTTAAGTCGTGATATTTTTGGTGTTTAAACGAAAATGACGAACAAATTTTTCTGGTCAATTTTGATTTGTTTTGCACAAATGTGATACCCGTTTCCTGTGCAAATGTGTAAAATTACACATTTGCACGGGAAACGGATATCACATTTGTGCAAAACAAATCAAAATTGACCAGAAAAATTTGTTCTCGTCAAAAAACCTGACTGGCAGTAATCAATTTTTACCACCCATTTGTAGTAGTAAGGCTACTTTCCTAAAGTAGCCTTACAGCTTTTTATTTATGCCTTTCATTATTCTTATATGAAGGTTTCTTTGAAATTTACATTTAGTTTTCGTTGTTATTAGATAGAATTGCTAGATTATTCTGGTAACGTCTTAATAATTAACACGCTCTGGAGCATCCTTTGTATGGACTTTTAATTTATGGTTTAATATATGGCTTACCCCCAACCCTCCAGAGTCTAGAAAATCCTGGTTGCGCGCCTGCACTATTCCTATATATAACAATTTCTGACAGACATAATTTGAATGTGTTCGTATCAAGCTCTTTGTCTCAACTTTAAATGATCTGTATAAATTGTTGAAGGACGAGTATGAAACTACCTGTGTATTTACAATTTAAGAACAATGAGGAGTGATTTAAATTGTGGTATGTGTTGAAGTAAAAATGCTGAAAAATATGGTTTTCGATCTATTTGGCGTGAGTGTTGTAGGCCTTGAATGAGGATAACCCAGCGTCATGTAGGCCTAGTTATCCAATTAGTCAAAGGCCTCCAGGATTATTTAGGCCTTAATGTATTAAATATTACATTACTCAGTTTCCTAAGAACTAAATAAAATTAAGAATAGTAATGGAAAGCATTGCGCACAGCGCGTTTAAGGTACCTTGTAGGCCTAAGTAGGCTTTTGACAATTTGGATATCTGGCCTGGTAAGTTGTCCTAAGTATATAATTATACAAGTTTGAAGCATTTCTAAAAGATTTCTTGTGTACCACTGATGTAGGACTCGAAACCGGTCTCGGTCTCGACCATGGTAGTCTCGATTACTTCACTGCTGAGTATGTTGATGTTCAAGTGCAACGAACACTTATCTTGTTTTAAGTAGGCAGTTAACTGCTGAAAAATGTCACAAATTATGAATTTGTGAATAAATTGAGTGAATTTTGCAATTGTCACTCGATAACTTCTTTAGAATCTTTATTCCTGGATGTGAAATGCAGAGCTTAGGAATTAGGCATAACACAATATTAAATAAATGCAAAACTTGCATATGGTCTCTGTCTCGAGACCTTTTTTTCTGGTCTCTATTTCGGCCATGGTAGGCTCGACTCCATCACTGGTATGTACACTTCCGTAGAAGGTAAGAACAGATTATAAAACATTACGTCATAATAGGTCGTGTTATTAATTATGGGCTCTGTCTCCTAGCTGCGTCTAGATTCTTATATTTTACCAAAATCGCTTTTGTCCTGGCTATATATATATACACACAAAAATAAAATTTTAAGCTGAGACAGCTCCGACACATTTTGAAATCAGCGGACGTCATAGTGACGTCACCACGACCTCATTGACGTAATTACGTCATGTTGACGTCTCCATGACGTTCGCTGATCTGAAAATGTGGGCGTGGCTTACAGGCTTCAGAGTGCTGTATGGATTGTAAAGTTTTACCCACCAAATTTCTGCACAGAGTTAAATATATAATGTTTATATGGGATGATGATGATGTCGATTCTATGTTCATTTACAGTATATACGCCTAAATGGCTAGGGCAATCTACACCAAATTTAATATACACATTAGAGGAGGACCAGGGAACTGAGGGAAGGTTTTAGTAACACATCCGCCTCTCCCACTTCTCCCTGCCAGGGAATTGGGATGTAGTGTATTGGGTTTTTTAATAAAGATAATCATGTCTAATAAGAATTTAACAATGTTTTCTTTAATAAAGAAGAAAATAATGTTAAATAAGAAATTTAATTATGGTTTGTATGTAAATAAGAAATTGATAATGTTTTTGAAATTAAAAATATAAAAATACAAATTGGCAACATCTGAGAGGTGCCCAAGCTGGAGGCTGGGTGAAATGCCCAATTCAGTCTTTGGGCGGGATGTGTCCCGATTGGGTGTTTTTCGTATTAGAATGTTATTGTTTATTTAAAATATTAATATTCTCTCTCTCCCGCGATTAAATGTTAACGCTAATTCCGCCCTCGCATTACCCCGTTCGTCTTAAGTATTTCGGCATAAATAAAAAGTCTGTAAATAGTAAATAAAAGTGTGTAATTATCCCCGGCCTCCTTCGTATTGTTCGAAAGTTAAATGGCGCCCACCGGCTTAAGAGTGAGCCCGCGTTCGTTTATAAGAAGAGACGGAGAAAACGAGGGTAAAGATTGAGAATAGAAGAAAGAGCAAATAGTTAAAAAGACAAAATAAGGACGACAGAGTTTTGTTTACTACAGGCAGAAGGTCCCCCCGCCCCCACCTAAAGGGCTAGGGTAATCTACACCAAATTCTGTATACACATTAAGGGACAACCAGGAAAGGTTTTCGTAACTAACATACTCGCCGCCTCCCAGTTTCCTCTTGATTGTGTTTCCGGGGTTTGTGCTGAGCTTGTGCATTCTAGTATATACAGTATATTAGTCATAAATAGCCAAATTAGTCAAATGTTTGCGTACATTATCGTCCGTGACCACTTTTTGTCCAGTAGGCCGAACAGGTTGTATTAAATTAAATTTTAATTTAAATTAAACTATTTTAAATTTTTAAATTTAAATCATTTTCTCTCGTGTTAAAGTAGGGAGGGAATTCTATAAGAAAGTTTATAATAAAATATATATTTTTTTTTACCATATATAAAGCGATTATTTTTTTCGAATTTTACCCGCGTCAGGATTTTAATTAAAAACAATTCGGTCAAATAGTCGTCCTTTATGCTGTTTCAGAATTTTATACACCCTCTGATTTGTTTTAGGTTGGTTTAGGTTAACCCGAGTTAACCTAACCTCAAAAATGTAGATCATACAAGAAAATTCGACTTGTTTACAAAGTTTAACCTAATTGGTAAAAACGGTGCTTACAATTGGCGCAACTTGGGGAGATATACAGTATATGATTTGAAATAGCATGCACCAAAAATGAAACATCCACTCTGAGTACTTTAGAGTTTTTTCAAATCTTCATGGAAACTGAATATACAGACGAGTCCGCCCATCTTATATAGTATATGCTTATATACAAGGATCTCGTCCCTTATATATATATATATATATATATATATATATATATATATATAATGAACCTACCTACTTTAGGGAGGAGATCCCCGCTAGATGGATCCCAATGGAAAGTTGAGAACAACTATAAGGAAGCAAGGACCACTCGGCCCCTTCCCCGACGCCTTCCGCCCTCGAGAGCGAGCAAAAGGGAGGGTGGTGCATATATTATTGATGGTTGGTGGAAAACTCTTTTTATACTGATTAATAAAATACAATAAGTTTGGAAATACAATTATAAAGTTGACGTGTACTGGAACTAACATTAAAATTACTATGTTTAATACACGCGTCTTCAGTTATATTTTTTTCAACATTATTATTTCTAAACCGAGAAGCTGAATTATTTCAATCAATTTCTGATTATTATTATTACCACAGTATAGGTATATATAGTGTCGGGCTTCAGCCTGCGCGGAAATCTGAGTGAGTGAACGAGCGGATCTGCAGTCGAAAAACCGCATTAATTCTAAAAATCCAAAAATTGCTTTTCTGCGAATTCGGTATCAAAGAAATCGTTTCATAGAGACTAATCTCATCAGATATCACAAAATGAAGATTTTGCTGTTTGGTCGCTGAGTGACGACGCTTGACTGTCACTCCGATTCCCCAAAGTAGAGCTACCGCTTCCCCGTTTTCTTTTTACGCCATTGTTCGTGTACAGTATACTGTATGTATATTTTGAGGTTTGAAGGTACGTATTAGGGCTAGTTACAAGCTACTCTCCAGAGTTTAGCCCTAACATTTCGGGCATATATATATATATATACACATGTTTTTCTGGAAACAAAGGTTTTGGAACTCTTCTATAAATTTCCTACAACCCTTACCACTTGTTACCCCAATCCCACTCCGTGACCATTCCAGTTAAAAAAAAAAGCGTCCCTCCTTTTCCTAAAATTGTCATGTAACCAAAAAATGATAAAATCGGAATGAAGATAAAAACAGGAAATTTTCTTCTGCATGCTAAAAATAAAATGGTGCTGGAGTGCCGTTCCAGCGCGTTCATCCAGAAAGGTCGTATATACATTCAAACTGATTCATCCGATTTCAACTGAGAATACTTCCGTACCTATCAACCGTGCATCAACTGGGCATACACCACATGAAAAAGGAAATCTCCGCGTTTTACAAGATCATTGCGAGAGGGCTCCAAAGTCACGCCGTGGCCTAGCCTAGCAACAAACAGTCAGTGTGAAAATGGCGTCCGCACAGCAGAAGGCGTTTTGTGTGTTGCAGTTTTCGAGCTGTAAATCGGTAGTCACAGTGCAGCGTGAGTTTCGTCGACGTTACAGAACAGATCCACCGGGTGCTCAGAGCATCCATCGGTGGTATCGTTGCCCACATCTTTGGATGAGCTCCGAACTCGCATTGTTACTGCCGTAGAGTCAGTGACAACAGACATGCTGGAGCGAGTATGGGAGGAATTCGACTATCGTGTCGACGTTGCTCGTGTAACTAGGGGAAGTCACATAGAGCATTTATGAGGTGAGAGACAAAATTTGGACAGTTTTTCTTTTGGTTGATGTATCACAAATCACACTGTATTTGTAGCATTAAAAAATATTCTCATTTGAAATCAGGTGAATCATTTTGAATAGCCCTGTATAATATGACCTGATATATATATATATATATATATATATGAATAGAAATGACGTAAGTATTAAGGAACGTTTCTGCACACGAGGAAGAGAAATCACGAATAAATGAAAAATGAGGCGAACCGCCCGGGAATCGAACCCAGGGCCTTCCAATTGCCGGTTCGCCTCATTTTTCATTTATTCGTGATTTCTCTTCCTCGTGTGCAGAAACGTTCCTTAATACTTACGTCGTTTCTATTCATTTATATACTGCGTGGTCATTGCAGTTAAATGCACATATTCACGATTTGCGAGGGTGCCCTCTCAGGGCATTGGTTTTTGCCCTATATAGGAGAATTTCGATTTGTGAATGATCGAGGTCCGTAGTGTAATGGTAGCGCATCCAACCGGCAATTGGAAGGCCCTGGGTTCGATTCCAGGGCGGTTCGCCTCATTTTTCATTTATTCGTGATTTCTCTTCCTCGTGTGCAGAAACGTTCCTTAATACTTACGTCGTTTCTATTCATTTATATACTGCGTGGTCATTGCAGTTAAATGTGTGTGTATATATATATATATATATGGGAATGAACTCAGAATGGTCCCCTGAGTTTTTTATGATACACACAGACCGTGCATGAAACAAGGAACTCTTCTGGGATAATTAAATCCACTATAGTCCGAATAAGTAATAGTAAATGACAAATACCATAGTTTTTCTTTTTCATGATGCTAGCCTGACGTGGGCAACGGGTCACTCTCAAAGAGGTCCCATAAATATAGCTTCCCTCACCAGCTATCTGCAAAGCAGACGGGATCCAGCTTTGGGACATGGATCTAAGGTTTAAAGCAGCCTAGCCCTGCCGCATTTAGAACCTCAATATAAGCAAAAGACTCGCTGCCTTCACGTCAGATTGAATACATCAAAGAAAAAGGGATAACTATTTTATTTTTAGCCAAAAACCAAAACTTAAACCTCAACTGGCAGAATTGAGCGTCCACTTTTCAAGGCACATAACATGTCCGTTTCAAGATGGGAATGAACTCAGAATAGTCCCCTGAGTTATGTGCTTTGAAAAGTGGACGCTCAATTCTGCCAGTTGAGGTTTAAGTTTTGGTTTTTTGCTAAAAATATAATAGTTATCCCTTTTTCTTTGATGTATTCAATCTGACGTGAAGGCAGCGAGTCTTTTGCTTATATTGAGGTTCTAAATGTGGCAGGGCTAGGCTGCTTTAAACCCAAAGCTGGGCACAAACCGTTAATCCGTTAATCGTTAATTAACGAAGTTAACTTTTTCGTTAACGATTTAACTTTTAAGTTAACTTTGAAAATCATTATCGGACTAATTAACTTCCGTTACATTTAACTTCCGTTAACTCAAGTCCGTTAACCCAAAAAATTCATAAATAAACGTTTAAAAGTTTCTATTATTTTCGGTGCTGAGCAGGTGCGCAATTAATCCGCCACTGTTAATAGTGATGAACGAATTTCCATTTCCGCAGTGCAAAATCAGGCGATATATTTGTTTCCGTCGCCACAATTTGTGTCTTACCAAATATGGTAGTTATTTATGGCATTGGTTTGAGCAAAACATGGTCGACTGTAAAATCAGGCGGAAAGATTTGCCATTTGAGTTGAATGTTTCAACTTCTTTCAAGAAATATCACGAGCATTTTAAGCAGGGTTTCGGAGCCGGTAAAAAAACTTCTGGCTCCGACTCCGGCTCCGGAGCAGAAATTTTTTAGTCTGGCTCCGGCTCTTTTATAGTAAATTCTGTTAATTATAAAATAAATATCTAGATTTATATAACTAATTGTCCAATTTAAAATATTGCACAAAAATATTTTATTATTAAATCACTTTAATACTCAAAATTTAAATTTCTTATGATTTTAAATTAGGCAAATATAATGATAGAATGAAGTTATTTAAATAACTAAAGGAAAATGATGAAAACTAAATGATATTAAATATTTATTAACAATGGTAGCTTATATAAATTAGAGAAACTTGCCTCCTAATTAGTTCAAAGTTCAAACTTAAGAATTCTCGTATGGAAAATAGTAACAATCAAACTTTCTGAGATAATATATGTATCTTTTTTTAAGTGTTGAAACTTGAAAGCTTCATGAAAGCCAACTTGGCTTGAAAAAGAGCTGAATATTTCAAAAAATTCAGTTTTTAAATTTTTAATAGGTTATATTATTTACTTAAAAAGAGATTTTCTTTTAGTCAAAAAGTTTTGTAATTTAATTAACAAAAGCAATTCAACTAAAAGTCAAAAGTTCAAACTACTAATACATATTATAAAAGAAAATTTACAAAATCATTTACCCTACGCTTATAAAATCAATACTACTCCTTGGATTAACAAATGAAAACTAATGCAAATTTTTTTATTCTAGCTAAGGTATAATCAAACTAATTTTAAACATAAAATCAAGATATTCTTCTTGTAAATATGTTTCCTTAAAATAATTGAAAATGAAAATTACTAAGTTTATTTATAATTTTTTTTTTTAAAACAAGATGGCCTCAATTATATTTTTTTTAAGTGTAACCTTAAATCAGACTTTATCTTTAAAGTTCAAACTACATATTAAAAAATTAAAAAGTTTGCAAATTCAATGATACATTTACAGTATCATAAATCATAATACTCCTTGTATTAAAAAATGAAAGCAAAATAATAACTTTTGCAGAAATTTTTACTAATGTAGCTAAGGTAGGAAACTAATTTTTAAACATAAAATCAAGATAATCTCCTTGTAAATCTGTTTCCATAAAAAAAATTATGAATTAAAATTATTTATCTAAGTTTACTTATAAACATTTGTTCTTAAAAATAACATAGCCTCAACAATATCTTCTTTCATACGTGCCCTTAAATCAGATTTTAAAATTTTCAGTGCTGAAAATAGCCGTTCAACACTGACTTGTGTTGAAGGCATAGCTACTAGAAGATTTGCAACATCTCTTATAACTTTAGGATACCTTTCTATTACTTGTTCAAAAGACAGTTTTGACGAACGGTCAAATTTTTCAATCGCAGGAAAAGATTCCTCAACTTGCAATTTGAGGGTACACATTGGACTGAGAGGTGGTATTAGTTCACTTTCTAAACGAGGACGTTTGATTTCTTACCATGTTGAATATCAATAATTTTTTCAAAATCAAACTCGCTGACATCAGAAGTGGTGGAAGGAGATGATGAATTTGATGATGATGCAATAATCTCGGTTCCACATTCCTCTCTTAATAGAGAGACTTTATTTGAAAGGTCTAGGTTACTTTTCATTCTGATTGCTATATTGCATAGGGCATCCTTGGCTTTAACTACCTGTTCAGATGTTAATAAGCATCTATATCTAGGATCTATATAAACAGCAGCAAGCAATACTTCATTATCAAGTAAAATATTTTCTCTCCTTTCCATGGAACTTTTAATGTCATCAGCTATGGTGCCTTCTATCTTGGAAAGAAAATACATCAAAGATTTCCACTCTTTCAAAAATTGACCTGGAGTCAAATTCACTTTGAATTTTTTTTGTTACTATATATGGCTGGTACAGTACTCTTTCCAATCTTCTTGCTTGTTCCCACATTATTTCTGAAAGATTCACATTTGAATTTGCCATGTCCAAGAGTACAGGTTTTAATTCTAATAAGCGCTCTATCATTAAATAAGTGCTGCCCCATCGAGTAGGTTGATCTAAAATAGCAACCTTGCCTGCACGTCTTTTAATTATTTCTTCCACTTTTGGGTTTCTTGCTGCTACTACAACCTGTCTCAACTTACCTATGAGAGAGGTAGCATGTTTATCTCTCAATCCATCGCAAATAGCAAGTTGCAAGGTATGTGCACCACAACGCATGTGGTTGATTCTGGAGAAGTGTGAAATTTCAGATACAATACTGTCAATTTCTTCTACACAAGATGCCACTTCCTGAGTGTCTGTTGAATCATCATGATGTTCACCAAATGTTTGTATATCATCTTCTGAAGTTGCCTCTTGATTATCATTCAACTTCTCAACAGTTTTAATCATATTTGATGCATTATCACTGACAATGCAGAGCACAAATTCTTTCGGTATGCCGTACTCTTCCAGAGTTCTCATAATTAGATCATGCAGGTAGTCACTAGTTTGCTGAGCATGTGTATCTTTTACTGCTATAGTGCGGGTGAGGATTTTATTATCATCAATAAATCGGACATTGATGGCAAAATAATGTGTCCGTATTCGTGTGCAACCATCAACTTTTAAATATATGAAGCGCCCTTTTAATTGCTCTTTGAGAGCAAATTTTTCTTCTTTTGATTTTTCTATCACTAAATGACGGATATTGTCTTTATCTAAACTAATCTTGAATTTCTGAGCCATTTCTTCTAGTAGACTGCGCATAGCTGGCTTTTCAAACATAGATAGAGGCATAGAATCTTTAACTACTAACTCAATTATGCTATTTTTAAAATTATCTGTAGTCATTGAGATAGTGACTTTTTGAGACATCAAAAATTTAGTAATGTTTTGCTGGTTTGCTTTAGTTTTTGAACTGGCAGAAGTACTGGGTCTTGAAAGCTCAAGCATTTGCTTCTTTTCTTCCATCATTTTTGATATTTCAGGATGTAATCGACTCAAGTGTCTTTTCAAATTATATGCTCTTGAGGAGACATCAGGCTTTTTGCTTTGAGGCTTGGTAATTTTAGTTCCACACGTTGAAATATTTCCCGAAGCATCAGAAACTTCACAAATACAAACAGTGTTTCTTATCTGAACTTTCAGTAAAATACTTGAATATATCAGACTTCTTTATTGAATCTCTATCCATTATGAAGGGTCATAGACTGATAATTATAATTAAAGAATCAAGTACAAATTACAAAGAATCTGAAAAAAAAAGAAATTTAGCAATAAAAGATAATTGACCTAAAAATAAAAATAGTTCAATCCAAGTCAGAAGGACCAACCTTACTAGGTATGTATCTAGGTCGTTACCTACTTAGATAAATAGTTAGTACCTACCTACCTACCTAAGGTCTCCACCGCCATAAAAAAAATTTTACCTATATAATTAAGTGTTGTTAAGACAAATCTTCCCAAATATTTAATGGTTAAAAAATGGAAATTTGCAGATTATTCCTGCAACTCCCACACCTCCATAAAATCCAAGAATCCTATGGTACCATTTTTCGTAATATATTACAAGAATTATAATTTGCAACTAAACCTATATTTAACAAATAACAATTTAGGTAGCAATATATCGCCCGGAGCCAGACCATGGAGCCGTATTTTCAAGGTTTCTGGCTCCGGCTCCGGCTCCAGGTAAGCAAAATTCACTGGCTCCACCGACTCCGGCTCCGAAACCCTGATTTTAAGGCACTTTCAATAATATATATGTAACAATTACAACAAATAACTACATTCGTTTCATTTGCAGTCTGTCTCTTGCGCAACATGTTTGTGCTAGTGAATATTTAAAAATAATCGTTGTCAAGTAAGTCATGTATATTTATAATATGTCTGTGAGTACCTTATTAGTAGTCTCCTTGATACATTTCAAGAACCATAAAACTGATCAGGTAAGATTTCAATTCTCATGTCACTTTGATGACATAAATTAAGTCAATTGATGTCTTACAATGGCGTTTTCACCAACCCTTTATGTCCTGGCGGTACTTCTAGGTACCACATCTTTAAAATCTCCATAATTATTTTTCTACCCGGTTGATCCTGCCTACTTTCAAGTCCCAATGTGAATTAGTTTCTTTATGAGATAATAGATGGCGTTGAGAAGTAAATGTGAGCGTGTGGCGCCAGAACTTGGTCAAGACCTGGCTGGAGACCAACTCCAAGGACTTGCTGACAGATGCTGCCTTCTTGGGTGAGCAAGTGTTGGTGGACTTGTTCATCAAGTTCAACACAGCCATCCCCTCCAGTGCTGCAGTGGAGCGTTTGTTCTCTATGGGCAAGGACATCCTGAGGGCCAAGAGATCATCCCTGTCTGATGAAAACTTTGATATGCTAATTTTCATGAAGGGCAATATGCATCTCGTGAACAAAATGGAGAACGAGAAGAAGAGGGAAAATTAAATTATATATATATATTGTGTTTTTCATTTTTTTAATAATAAAAGTTAACGTTAACGGTTTATCGGTAACTTCCGTTACATGTTTAACGGATTAACGGTTAACGAAGTTAACTTTTTGGTTAACGGTGCCCACCACTGTTTAAACCCTAGATCCATGTCCCAAAGCTGGATCCTGTCTGCTTTGCAGATAGCTGGTGAGAGAAGCTATATTTATGGGACCTCTCTGCGAGTGACCCGTTGCCCACGTCGGGCTAGCATCATGAAAAAGAAAAACTATGGTATTTGTCATTTACCATTACTTATTCGGACTATAGTGGATTTAATTATCCCAGAAGAGTTCCTTGTTCCATGCACGGTCTGTGTGTGTGTATATATATATATATATATATATATATATATATATATATATATACAGGGTGTTCCAAAAGAACTATATACTCTTTATAGCATCATATATTTTATAATTTAAAAAACCCAAACAATATATTGTTATAGCAATTGCCAATGAAAGGTAAATTAGTAATCTAAGTGATCAAAATGTTATAGCGAGTTGTTTGCATATAAAATTTAATTAACTACGCCAAGTGCTCAAAATGTTCTCCGGCGGCATGAATGCACTTTTGAATGCGTCGACTAACTGATTCGCAGACATGGACTAATGTCACTAATGTTGATGCTGTGATGGTCCCGCACTTTTCCCTAATTGCATCCTTAAGGTGTTCGAGTGTTGCAGGTCTTGTACCATAAACTGCATCCTTCAGGTAGCCCCCACAAGTAAAAATCAAGTGGAGTCAAGTCCGGTGAACGTGGAGGATACTCAACTCTTCCTCTTCGTCCTAGCCAACGGTTAGGCAACGTTTCATCGAGGTACCTTCTGACATCACGATGATAATGAGGGGGGGGGGCTCCATCTTGTTGAAAGTAAAAGTCGTCGTTTCCAAACAACTTCCGAACTGCAGGTATAATTTCTGTCCGCAGCATGTCGAGATATGCGGCACCGGTAACTGTCCCATTAAAGAAAAATGGTCCAACCAAACCCCTGGATGATAAACCACACCATTCTGTTAATCCTGGTAAATTAACATGTTTATCCACATAAACGTGTGGATTATCAAGTGACCAGTACCTGCAGTTGTGTCGGTTTACTGTGCCATTCAGCTTGAAGGTAGCTTCATCAGACCCCACGATTTTGTTGGCAAACTGTACGTCTTCGGCTTCCATTGACTGAAACCATTCACAAAATTCGAGTCTGCGATCAGGGTCGTCTTCAGTCATGGCGTGTAACAGACTTGGAATGTAGCTTTTCCATTTTGCCGACTTTAAAATCCGGTGAACACCTGATTTGCTGATTCCGGTCTCACGGGCGCATTGCCTAACTGATTTCTGTGGTGATCGATTAAATTTTTGCAACACTAAAACGGAGTTTTCATCACTCGCACTTGATTTGCGTCGTCCAGATCTTCGCTTGTGCATATCTTGAGCAGATCCCACTGCCTCAAACTTGTCATGGATGCTTGTAATGGCGAGACGTGTCGGTGGCTTTGTACCAAATTCCCGGATCCATTGCCGTTGGACTTCGGCCACATTCTCAAATTTCCAATACCATTTCAGAACACTTTTTCGTTGCTCCAGTGTCAAACGTTTACGCAACATGGGTTCTTTTGCTGAACTGAATAAAGTTGAATGCTGTAGAGTTTGTATCGTGGAATGAGTGCGTAGGCTAAGTCCGAAGCAAGCTAGTGAGTGACTAGACTACGTTCGGTCCATAGGCTTCGCCATTACAAGGCCTTTGATAAAACAAGGCCAGGCTTAGTCGACGCATTCAAAAGTGCATTCATGCCGCCGGAGAACATTTTGAGCACTTGGCGTAGTTAATTAAATTTTATATGCAAACAACTCGCTATAACATTTTGATCACTTAGATTACTAATTTACCTTTCATTGGCAATTGCTATAACAATATAGTTTTTTTTTAATTATAAAATATATGATGCTATAAAGAGTATATAGGTTTTTTGGGGACACCCTGTATATATGATCTGACACGACTTCAGCCTCAGGCATTGAACAAGGCTGAGGCAGTCGCTCCTTCCCCTTGTGCCTCCTCCAAGTAGCTCCGATGACAGTCATCTTATTGTGTTAAAAATGTTAGCTAAATTTTTTTTACAGGGTATGTATTACATACTGTACATATTAATTTTACGGGTGTAGTTACGTTTAATAAATAAAATAGAAATTAGTGTCAGATATTTTGTATTAAAATTTGTTCGAGTAATTTCATTTTTTGTTGGAACCGATCCCTATTTTTTTCTCATAAGTTTGTCAGTTGTTCTTAACCTTTGTAGGCCGCGACCCAAATTCTGGTCGTGGGCCTAGCTCGGTGACCCATGCCTTGAAACAGTTCACTCGAAATAGATAATAAAATAATTAATGGTAAAATGATTAAGGATAACATAAATTATAAATGACAAACGACTCAATCAAAATGGCTTGGCGAATGGCGACCCAGTTATGGTTAGGTCGCGACTGACTATTATATTGTATTCGCCCAGCTAATGAATCTAGCGCCATATTTGTTCATGTATGAAATGATGATGATCATGCAATTGACTGAAATAATTCCGCTCTCTTCTTTAGAAATAATGACAATGTTGAGAGAAATATAATTGAAGAAGCATATATTAAGCAAATTAGTAATTTTAATGTTAGTTCCAGTACACGTAAACTTCATAACTGTATTTCCAAACTTATTTTTAATCAATATAAAAACAGTTTCTCACCACCCTTCAATAATCGAGGGACTAGATCCTTGATAAGAGGTTTCTGATAAATCTTGTATATGAACTGGGCGGATTCATCCGTATTTTCAGTTTTCCCTGAAATTTGAAATAAACTCGGAAGTACTCGGAGTTAATCTCGGAGTTAATGCTTCATTTTTTCCTGAGAGATATTTCAAAATAAAGATGTTCACGCGTTTGATGCAGGGATGGGGCCACATACGCATTTGTATTTGAGAACCTTTGAAGGTGATGTATTTGCATTGTTGCGCGCACTACCTCTTGAAATAGCGGTGCTACCGCTACAGCTACTCATTTGGAAAAGTAGCGCGCTACCGCTACTTTTGAAAAGCGTTCAAAATTGGAATAATAATTTTCTAATACGTATATATAATTTGTGCAAGTATTAGAAAATAGCATCAATGTACATAGCTAATGAATTTGTGATTTGCAGATAAGTTGTTGCTTTCAGTTATTGAGCAGCTGTGCGAGGAAAAAAAAGTGTATACTGTATAGAACAAGAGGACCTGAATAAACTAATCTCGTTGCATCTTCTACAGTGGTGTGATAGTAAAAATTGCGTTGATTCAACTCGCACTTCTTTTATTTGATTGCTAATAATGTAGGAATAAGTGGTACTTGTAGAACTGGACTTTCATGCTACTTTTTGACTACACCCTAGTGAAAATAATAAAAACAGGCCAATACGAATTTATTTATTTAAATAAAATAAGTGTAACCACATGTATGCGGCAACATCAGGAACTCGATGCTGACCAAGCTAAATATAGCCCATTCCAGCTGATAACGCAGGCAGACTTCCAAGCACCACCACGTCGTTGTTAGTGGCCCAAATTTAATTTTTCATTCCTTTTATATTTATTGTAAAATTATTACTTTGTAAACTATAAGAACAAAAATGGTTACTATTTACTTTAAAAGTAGTGAGTCGGGAGTAGCTGTTGGAATTTCTCTAAAATGTGACGCCCATCCTGCTTTCGCTACTTTTCCTCAAAAGCAGCGGCGCTACCGCTACCGCTACTAAAAAAGTAGCGCCGCTACTTCCAACACGGTATTTGTAATTGTATTTGTATTGATGATTTCAAAATTAGAAAATTTGTATTTGCATTTGCATTTGACTTTTCCTGAATTAACGTAATGTATTTGGTCACGTATTTAAAATATATATATACCGTATATACACACACACACACACATATACATATATATATGTGTGTGTGTGTGTGTGTGTGTATATAATTGTATATTAAAATACACACCTACAAGGAAAAATGAAAAGCAATTCCAAAGCCTTTCGTGTATTTACCAATACGCTTCATCAACGAATGAAAGGAGAGTGCAAGAAGCAGCGTACAGCGTGAACAAAATAGGAGAGGTAAGCAAATAGTGATTAAGGGAAAAGGGTATTTTAATCGGATATATTCCATCTTCTAAGGGTGTCCATAAGTTTTCTTTATAAATTCAGACCCTAATAAAAACGGAATGAAATGAGATACGATGATGCGGCTTCCCGTATATAAAAGAACATCTTGCAAAGTTTTATTATTAAGGTCAGTATACGGACGGTACGTCTGTGTGAGCGCCCTCTGTCGCACGTAACACGTCGAGGCGATATTCTACCTCCATCCAGGTTCAATTTATCATTTCTGGTAAAACTTTACAATCCAGCCGCGACTCAGAGCCCGTATACCACACCCACATTTTCAGATCAGCTGACGTCATAATGACGTCAACATGGTGTCATAATGACATCATCATGACGTCAGCTGACCCCAAAAATGTGAGCACGGCTTACGGGCTGTTTCGGAACTGTATGCAGTCTTAATTTTATCCACTTTTCCTTTGGTCTGATTATATATTTATTTTATTTATTTATTTATTTATTTATATATACCCCAGGCCAAAGGAATAGTTTTAGAATTTAAGAATCCAGGCGCAATTAATTGAGCCCAAAATTAATAACTAACCTACCTGACCTTAGGCTGTTTTGTCTGACCTGACCGTCCTAACCTAACCCATTACTAAACTATTGTGAACTTCTAACTTTACCAGCCGTTCTTAGCTTTTATGGAGTGTAGAGACCAGTTGCCTTTTCTAGAAATGCCTCGAACAAAATATCCCTCCGATCTACAGAACGCCACATAAACAATCGGCAAAATGTTTGCCTTTGTCAAAGGCTTACATGCCAAAGCCTATAAGCTAGTTTTTATGAGCTATGTGTAATGCTTCCCATTACTATTATTAACTTTGTCTAATTCTTAGGAAAGTACAAAAAGCATTTTAATATTTAATACGTTATTAGACCTAAAAAATATTGTAGGCCTTAGATTAATTGGGTAGCTAGGTCAACACTAGGAAAGGTTGTCCTAATTATATGCATATTACATTCATCGAAAAAATGTTTCACAATTTTTATGCAATGTCTGCTTACCAAAGCACTTCCCACAGCATAAATCGCTCTTTACCGAGTTCCTAAACTGTAAGTAGGCAAGTAATTCATACTCGTCCTTCAAAAGTTTCCACAAGTCACTTATGTTAAGACAAACATCTCCACACTTTCACTGTCAAATTATATCTGTTTCAGCATCTACAGTCAAGATATTGTATATAGTCTAACACAGTGGTTCTTAACCTTTTTACTACCATGCCCCCTCTAGGAATTGGTCCTTCCCTCCACGCCCCCCTTGGAGGGGGATACTTTTGCATTTTTTCATAAACTTCTCAATATTAGCCCATGCTCTCGTTAAGAGAATAACAAATACAATTAGTGTTTTTCCCCAAGGGATCGCGCCCCCCATGGAAATTACCGACGCCACCCTAGGGGGGCGCGCCCCCCCGGTTAAGAACCACTGGTCTAACACGTATTCAGTAATATGTAAAATTCTATACACCAAATTTGGCCTAGACTTGTTCTGTGTGCAAGATGGCGGACAGGTAATTTTAATTTAATTTTTTTTTATTAGAGAGTTATCCCACAGCGTTAGTTGGTATTTTTCAGTAATATATTTTTTAATGTTATGTAATGATTTTCAATTAAAACTGAAATAAAATAATTTACAATTTCGATATTAACATTCGTATAGCAATACTTGAGAACTGGCTAATCAAAACGATTGGGGTTTTTTTATAAGCCACTGAAACCAGTAGTTACGCCTTGATCATTGGCGACGGAGGGGGTCAGGCAGGTCAGGCTGAGCCTGACCTGTTATTTCTCCTGCTAGGGACTTAAAAAAAACTAACATAGAAACTAACGATACACAATCTCATCTCTTGTCAAGTTGTCAGGCTAAAAATTTCCATCCGTCTGTCATCTAAACCCCATTTCTCCGGTGAGGGTAAGGAGAGAGACGCAGGAAGAGGGAAGATATGTGGCTAAAAATTTTGAGTCTGATATCTTTATAAAACATGTTATAATGACCATGTTAGGATTTATAAATAAGGTTATATAGCTATTTGCATGTACACTGTGACTGTACATAAAGTTAATTATTACTGTATTATTATGCATCTCAAATGACAGCCTTACAACTCTCATAAAAATGCACAATTCCTGGTCTTGTCAGGCAAACAATTTTAAGCCTGACGTCTCTCTTTGAAACATGTTATGATGTAAATCTTATGATTTATTTATAATGTTAGTCATTTGGATATTCACTATACGTAAAGTTAATTAGTATTTTAATTGATTTATTACTTTGTATCCACCGAATCACCAAGTTTTTAATGTTCGAAGTCAGGCAAATTCGTATCAGCCTGACGACTTGCTGCCGTGTCAAATAGGTTATCTTGAATTACTAAACATTTAAAAGCAGTATTTGCATATCATACTGGCAATTTGGTATTTCTATATATTCTACTTTTGCATAGTAGAGTAAATTTAAAATTCAATACACAACATATGGAAGGTGTTCATTTTATGAAATCATCTGTCACATCAGCTATATTACGTCAGTGTGGAGCATTGAAAGAGGCTTCAGAAAGCATTTTGAATGATGAAATCTCGTGGGATGAAAATAGTTTAAACCAGGCTGTAAACCTTTACGCAAAACTAGACTACTTTTTATTTGTTTTATACAGTGCGTTCGAAAAGTCTCTCCGCAGTCAACCAACACTTTAAAAAAGTGTTTGACAGCAAGTGTAGACGAGTTGCTCTGTGCCTGCAAAATGGTGGAAAACACTTTCAACACATGCTGTAAAATCAAAAGGTTATGTAATAAAATCACTAAATCATGGTTGAATGAAAACATTGTAGTTTTTCAATTTCCTATGCATTTAACATAGCAATGCGGAGAGACTTTTCGAACGCACTGTATTTGTTGCTTTGAAGAATTACTTAGCAATGCTGAAAAACTATTTGATGTTTTACAGTGCAGGATAGTAGACATGGAATTTTTTCAAAAAAGAAAATTAATGATTTTATTAGTTTCTAATTATCATACATAATACATATCACAGTGAAACAAGTATCAAATTATACAGTATAGATAGATAGGCTCAAACCTTTCAAGCATAGTATCCACAAAAGCCTGGCGTCGCCCCTGGCCTTGATATATGTTGAATTGAAAGTCCTGATTGTTTAATTAGTTATATATTGTTAAAAATAAGTTACTTTTTTGTTAGGGGGGGGGGGGCTGCAAAACTTTGTAATAATAGGTGTGTAAGAGGTAAAGAAAAATTTGTATCTGGCATCTTAGCTTTGACGTTGACTTGGGGGTTGCAGAAGTTGGGGGATGAATGGAGGAATAACTTGAAAATTGAATTTTTTTTTTTTCCCCGAAGAATCAGCCAGACTGGCTGGGCGCAAGCAAAGAAATGCGTGATCTGTACACTATTTTGACCATGAGCATACAAAATACAGGAATAATCTAATACATGATTGAATGACGTATGTACGCATCTTTGTAATTGGAAGGAATTTCTATGATGTTATTATATCAGTTGCATCATGAGTGTGGGCGGAGTATCACCGACTTTGTCCCTGAATTGCGTCTGGATAGTGAAGTTTTGCTGCATTTCTGCATTGACGGTCTCATGGACATCAGTCAGTAATCCTGTTTTTCAGGTTCTCAATATTGACCAACCCTCGTTCAGTACACTATGCCCTTCACATAACCCCAAAAAGAGAAATTCAGAAGGTTTGTTTGGCGAGCGTGGTGGCCACGGAATCGGACCCTTGCGCCCAATTCATCTATTAGGGAAGTTTTCATAGTCAATCGCGCACTATCATACTCCAGTGTGGAGAAGCTCCGTTCTGGTGGTAGATTTACCGGTCTACAGAAGCTAAGGCTAACAAAGACCCTAAGATCCACTCTAAGGTTAACCCGATAGAAAGAAGAGAGTAGGGGATTAAAAGAAGAGAATAAGAGGTTAAGTAGCAAAACCTATCATTCGTGGGTTAACATTCATTCAGAAAAGAGAAGACTCACCATCATCCACCGGCCACTGCCGACAAGTCGGAAAAATAGTCTGAGAATAGGAAAGGTGTGAAAGAAGTAAAATAATAACGTTTACAAACCATGCAGTCTTAACTCAAATACTGTCATACCATGCAAACTACAGACATGCAAGTAAAGAGGATAAGAAAAAAAAAGTATGAAGAGTATAACAAAAAGTGGATTAGTTTACACTACGAGCTACATCTAAGTTCGTGTTAGTCTAATTTTTTTAATATAATTTTATTACTGTTATATCACACGCTGGCATGTCACAAGCTGGCATTAATCGTTAACAGACTCATCCTCGACCATTACCCCCAGAGCTCCTGTTGCTAATTGTTTTATTACTTTCAACGACGTTAATATTTTTAAAATGCCTATCTAAACTGTTCTTAAACATATTAACGCTGGTAGAGTTCACGACGGACGCGGGAATATTATTCCAGTTATCAATTACTTTAAACGTAAAGTTTTTATCGATGTTAGTAATGAAACGTCTGCCACCTAATTTAAATCCATTATTACGAGTATTGCTATTATCGAAAGTGAACAGTTTGTCAAAATTTACGCTATCGATTTTATAAACGATTTTGAATACTTCAATAAGCTCCCCCCTTAATCTCCTAGTTTCGAGTGAATACAAGTCTAACTCTTTAATCCTATCTTCGTAAGACTGGTTGCGTAGTGACGGAATTAGTTTCGTGGCGCGTCGCTGAACCCTTTCCAACCTATCAATATCCTCGCGCAAATATGGGCACCAAAACTGAACGACATATTCTAAGTGAGGTCTGACTAGGGACTTGTAAGGGGGCAATATTATAATCTTCGATTTAAATTTGAAATTACGCGCTATGAAGCCTAACATCCTATTAGCTTTTGCGCAAGACTCCAGGCACTGGTTCCTAACTTTTAAATCCTTAGATACGCGTACGCCTAAATCTACTTCCTCGTCAACGATCGCGAACTGTCTGTCATCCATCGTGTACCTGTAATTGTTACGAGAACCTATATGCAAAACTTTACATTTGTCTACATTAAACTGCATCTGCCACTTGTCCGTCCACTCCATAATCCTATTTACATCGTCTTGGAGCCTATTTCTATCGTCCACGTTAAGAACTTTACCGCCTATCTTAGTATCGTCCGCGAACTTTGACACGTTACTGGTCAAGCCTACATCTATGTCGTTAATGTAGATTATGAACAGAGCTGTGCCTAGCGGCGTTAATTAGCGACGCTAGTTAATAATTAGCGCATCCATTAGCGGCGCTATATATATAACCAAAGCAAAGAGAGTCACGGGACAGGTACTAAGAACGCTCAAAAGAAGGGACAAGACAGTAATGATCCCCCCTGCTGAGAACACTGATCATACCAATACTTCAGTACTGCTCAGTTTTGACGTCCCCATAAAAAGAAAATTAGTAACCTAGAAGGAAACGCAAACACATTTCACAGCCAAGATTGATGGCTGCAAAGAACTCGACTACTGGGAAAGACTACGTAAGCTAAATCTGTACTCCCTGGAAAGAGGTACACCCTAATCTACATTTGGAAAATGATCGAAGAACTGGTACCAAACCTCAAACTAAACCCAATTACCATCCAAACAGTGTGGAAAATAGGAAAGGCAGAATGTGTACTGTTCCCAAATTAAAGGCCCGACAAGGGACCTCCTCAACACTGAAGGAAAATAGCTTGGTTGTCAGCGGGCCAAGCCTTTTTAACCAGCTTCCAAAGGACCTCAGAAACGTTACAGGGGTCAAAGTTGAAATCTTCAAGAGAAGACGATACCTGGCTGAGGATGGTACCAGATGAGCCGGGTGTACTTGGCTATGTGTGGTAGCTCAAGAAAGCAACTCGCTCCTCCACCAAGCCAGGCCTAGAGGCGGGGCCACCAGCTTGACCTTCGTGTCAAGAGACCAACACACGGAACCCAAACGAGGTTAACGAGGTACAGTATATATATATATATATATATATATATATATATATATATACTGTATATATATATAAAATGACCGCTCCTTAGCCGCTAAAATGCAGAGGACGCTCGACCTTATAGCCACATGTTCAATGCGCATGCGCGAGACCCGAGGTTATAAAAGCTAGGGCTGAACCACACCCAGGATGAATCCTTTACTTGAACTTATTCGTGCTGTACGCATAAACCCGTGCCTTAGGCCGGTTCATTTACTCCCATTAATCATAGAATAAAGTATAATGTAAGTCCTCATTCATTATTCACCCCTTTATTACCTGAAGCATCGAAGCCATCCTGATGCCCTAGTGACGTTAAAGGGCCATTGAGGTACCCCCTCGGCTGGTGTAAAAAGAACCCACAACACCAACTTAGAATAATTGATGTCAGCATTGACGCCACAACACCAACTATATAATAGTGGTGTCAGAAGTGGGATTCGAATCCACGCCCGGAACGACTAAATTTTACTATAAAAAATGTCCTCAAGACCTAATAGAGGACCAATCGACCCGCCATTGGGACGAGTATTTGCCCTTGGTCCAATATTTACATAATACCGTGAAACATTCCTCCACAGGCGCCAAACCCTTTTTCCTTTTCTTTGGGAGGGAGCCAAGGAAGGAGGATTTTCATAGTATCAACGCCATAGATTGCTACCACCAAAATGACGACCGTTATAAGTGGCGTCATCTAAAAATGATGCAGGACGCCTACGAGGAAGTGCGGAAGGAACTGGTGAGGAAGAGGAAAGAAATGATTGAGAGAACGGCTCATCTGAAGTCGAGAACGCAAATAGGGGAGAAAGTGTACGTAAGGAGGATACCTACACCAGGTGAGCCGAAGGCCTTGCAGCAGGTCTACGATGGCCCTTGCGTAATCATCAGAAAGTTTAACTCCAAACTCCTGCCAAGCACCTGGAAACGGGAAAGGAAAGGCGAGCCCACATCAATAATATGAAGACTGAGAAAGATGGTAGCTCGGTACCGAAGACGGTAATGAAGAACAAAAGGACTTCGACTACGGACCAACCAAGACAACGCCGAACTGGCGGAAAAAGAGTGCCGGGGATCCTGGGCAGGAGCATCCTCGTAAGACGAAGGACTATTAAACACACATTGATAGGCCGCCATCTAAGATTGACTCGACGGCGGATAATCTGGTAACGAAAGGGGCTTAAGAACGGTCCCCGGAAATAAAAAGTGTGGAAAGTAAGCTAGATCGCATTCTAGAAGAACTGGCTAGACAAAAATTACGTCTATGATTTGAAGGTCACTGGAATTGCACACCATCTCCTTTGAGGCAAGGGCAACCAGAGGGGAGAGACAAGGCGACAAGTATATTTGACGCGCCTCCTCCCACGTTAGGTGAATTACCGGTGATGACAGACGAGGCTAAAAGGGGACCACCCTTTCGGCCAAATCCGCTTTCCCCAAATCTGATGCACAAAAACCCGAAACCGACGGAGAAATCTACACCGGATGAACGTTCTAAGAGCTTCGTCGTAACGCCACCACGCTACGCGCTACGGTCCAAGGGTCTGGTAGATGTAAATTTTAGCTCATACCCTCCATTTTAGGAAACTGATCCGGCTATAGTAGTGTCGAGGCATAACAATTTGCGAGATTCCTTCTAAAGTCACTTTTGAACAGTGCAACAGATCTTGTCGGAACGTTAGAATGAGTTTTACAGAAGGGAACATTCGCCGAAGCCCATTTACGCGGTCTGACGAGGAAACGCGCATCTTTTAAAATTACTAAAGAAAAGCTCGCTTTAGCAATTGTCTCGATGGGAAAATATAAAGAGGTAACACTCATTTGTATATATAATTTTAAATTTTCGAAATAATATACATGAGCGCATTCGACACTGAGGCGGGGCATCGAAATTAATGCATCGTTTTTACCACTTGTCTTCATAGAGTAAATGCAATGCAAAACATGATTCTATATATACTAATTTTTCAAATTATGATCCGATATTACACCTTATTTAGCATTCTTTAGGAGTCAAGTAGTATTATGTAATACTGTTTAGATATAAAGAAGTAAATATCAAGGGAAAATATGATAGTAATATTGGATCAATGAAAGAAAGCCACCCCCAGCCTTCTTTAGTTAGCTTTATAAGGCTAACTAACGAAAATATAAGGACCTAACCTAACCAGTGGTCAAGGGCGTACAGTTGAGCTAACGATAGGTTAGGTCATGATATTTTCGTTAGCCTTATAAAGCTAACTAAAGAAGGCTGGGGGTGGCTTTCTTTCATTGATCCGTAATATTATTTAGTATTAGTATTATTATCCTTCTATTATTATTATTATTATCCTAAGCAACACCTTATTCATACCATCAGTCTATAGTATTATACATGTTATACGTAATTTGTTATTTATTTAAGACCAAATTATATTTAAAGTAAACTTTTAACTTATTTCAGAGTACAGTAAAATAATTGGTCTTTGTTTAGGAAAAGCTGAAGGCTTATCAGTTAAGAGTTATACAGGGTGTACATAAAGTCAGGATCTATTTTTGTGAAGCACTTGGAAATTATATGGAATTCAATCCTAAAATGATAAAGTGGTAACATTTATTAAATAATTAAGAGTAGGATTCGACGTGACGCCCATCAGTATCCCTGCACAGCTCAAATCGTTCCGCAGCATTTCTAAACACATTCTGGAGCATTTGCGGGGTTATGTTATCTGCAGCAGTTCGTATACGTGTACGTAAGTTTTCAAGACTCGTAATCTTCGTCTGATAGACGTGCGATTTGATAAAGCCCCATGCAAAGAAATCTAAAGGGGTTAAATCTGGTGATCTCGCTGGCCAAGGTCTGTTGCTTCCGCGTCCGATCCAACGATTTGGGAAACGTCCATTTAGATAATCCTGAACAATTTTGGCATAGTGACAAGGAGCACCATCATGTTGATAGACGACGGTACTAACAATCCTATCCCCGTCGTCTATCAACATGATGGTGCTCCTTGTCGCTATGCCAAAATTGTTCAGGATTATCTAAATGGACGTTTTCCAAATCGCTTGATCGGACGCGGAAGCAACAGACCTTGTGTCGCGAGATGACCAGATTTAACCCCTTTAGATTTCTTTGCATGGGGCTTTATCGAGTCGCACGTCTATCAGACGAAGATTACGAGTCTTGAAAACTTACGTACACGTATACGAACTGCTGCAGATAACATAACCCCGCAAATGCTCCAGAATGTGTTTAGAAATGCTGCGGAACGATTTGAGCTGTGCAGGGATACTGATGGGCGTCACGTCGAATCCTACTCTTAATTATTTAATAAATGTTACCACTTTATCATTTTAGGATTGAATTCCATATAATTTCCAAGTGCTTCACAAAAATAGATCCTGACTTTATGTACACCCTGTATAATATATAATTGTTTGCTCATTGCACATCCGGTCAAGGTTGATAACAGGACAGCAGATTTCCTTCCACACCAGCGTGAGACTGTATGATGGTCGAACAGTAAAATTGTAATTTAGAATTCAAATTTCATATTTTATTAATTTAATATTTCGACGAATCTTAGCGTAAAGTAATTCTGGTAGAGAAAGGGAGATGAAGAAAAAAGTGGAAAATCCACCTCAATTGAGGACTTTACGTAGGACGATTTGTCTATCTATGTATGTGCATATATGAGTACGTGGACATATGAGGGAGTCTACCTGCATATACTTCTGTGTATGTGTGCGTGTATACAGTATATATATATATATATATATATATATATATATATATATATATATATATGAGAGAGCCTCAAAAGGCCTTGTGGCCCATACCGAGGAGGTACCAATGGTAACGGGTGCCAGGGAAAATTTTCTACACACTCAAATAATGTGCAAGATTTGGTCTAACGGACTCTAACCTTTTATTGAAATGATCCACAGAGGAACTGTTCACAACTTCTGAAGGTAAACTGTTCCACGTGTCACAGATCTTATACGTAAAGTAATTCCTACACACTAGTCCTAAACCGTTTCAAATCCAACTTCCAACCATTGTTGCGAGTTGGGTTATCATTTAAACTAAACATGTTTCTAAAATCGACATCGTTGAACCCGCGTAAGAGCTTGAAAACCTCAATGAGTTGACCGCACAGCCTCCGAGTTTCCAGCAAAACAAGTCCAGGGCGCGTAAGCGTCGATTGTAGCCCATATGCCTAACGGAAGGGATTAACTTTGTGGCTCTCGCCTGCACTCGCTCCAGCCTCTCAATATATTTCCTGAGGGTGGGCAACCAGAACTGCACAGCATACTCCAGGTGCGGCCGAACCAGGGAATTGTACAGAGAGAGCACAATCTCCTTGTTCCGAAACTGAAATTGCCTCCTGATATAACCCAACAGCTTCTGGGCTTTCTTTTCCACCTCTACGCACTGTTTCTTAAACTTAATGTCGCTGTTAATTAGCACACCCAAGTCCTTTTCCAAATCAGTCGCCTCGATATTACTCCCCAACATCGAGTAGTCGGACTTGGGATTGGCGTAGCCAATGCGCATCACCTTGCATTTACCCAAGTTAAACGGCATTTGCCATTTTTCGGACCACTCTCCTATCCTACCTAGGTCCGCACGCAGTTGCTCGATCGCTTCGGGCGTCCCAACATTGGCCCCAAGCTTCGTGTCATCAGCGAATTTGGCGATCCGACTGACGATGCCACCGTCGATATCATTTATGTAAATGATAAACAATAGTGGCCCCAAAACGGAACTTTGAGGAACCCCACTAGTGACCGAGGCCCAACCCGAACTAACCCCTTTAATTACAACCCTCTGCCGCCTATTCTTCAGCCAGTTTTCAATCCACCTACCTACTTCCCCACCGATACCCAGCGCGCGGACTTTCGCCATTACCCGCCGGTGAGGTACCTTATCAAAGGCTTTCTGAAAGTCGAGATAAAGTATATCAATCGCCCTACTCTTATCATAGTCACCCAACATGACGTGGAAAACTCGAGCAAGTTGGTGAGACACGACCTATGCCGTCTAAACTCATGTTGGGAGTCCCTAAGCAGCTTGTACGAATCCAAATGGTCAACGATCCTATCCGCTATTATCCCTTCTAATAATTTACCTACAACTGAAGTGAGACTAATGGGACGATAGTTCCCTGGACTTTCGTGATCCCCTTTCTTAAAGATATGGGTAACGTTGGCTTCCCTCCAGTCATCAGGCACCTGGCCCGTCTCCAACGATTTGTTGAAGACTGTAGCCAGGTGGGAGCCACCTGGTCGCGCACCTTCCGCAACACTCTGGGGAGAAACTGGTCTGGCCCAGGAGCCTTAAACGCGCTCAGTTTGTCTATTCTATCGGCAATGACTGTCGCGGTACATCGAACACTATCCAGGCCAGCACCTTCGTGCCTGATGCCTGGCTCGGGATGACGCGGGTGTTCTCCCTGGTGAACACTTGATATACATGGGTGTGGATGTATATGTAGTCCTTTAATTTTAGTATGTTCATTGGTTATAATATATGTGTGTATTTTCGAAGGTGCGTATGGCAATATCCTATTTTGGCGTCTCAAATTATTCAACGAACCAAAAATAACGGCACTCCAACACTTTCAAATGACTTGTTTAGGTTAATTGATTGCCCGGTTAGGTTAATTGTACGCCATTGATGATTGGTTAGGTTTAGTCTTAATATTTTCGTTAGTTTAAACGAAAATATCACGACTTAACCTAACCAATCAAGGGTTGCTATTCCTTCTGCTGTTGACACGACACACAGTCGCCGGGTTTCGAGGAACGGATGCGAATGGACTGTTCTTCGCCTGGAGGGAACGCTCATACCAAGTGGACCAACCCACGTGTTTTCAGTCCGCACGAGTCTGACCCCCTACTTAAAGATCTACGAGACCTCCAAGGGAAGATGGAAACGCTACAGGCAGCAATATGACCAATTTAGGGTGGATCGATTTTACATTTTTTTCGATTTCCATATTCTAATAGAGACAAAAACTTGCGCATGCATGAGAAAATAGCCTCTGCAAAATCTTAGCTTAATAGGTAATCATCTTCTGCCCCCGGCAGAACGATGAAAATCATATTTTAGTAGTCAAAAACGTATTTTTAAACCCTAGCCTAGAGTCATAAAATTTTGTGTGTGTGTTATTTCATGCCTAAGCAACGATATAAATGCTATGGGAAATATATAAATGCATTATTTAAGACAAAGAGCCGATCTGAAAATATGTATATTATACATATTTTCAGATCGGCTCTTTGTCTTAAATAATGCATTTATATATTTCCCATAGCATTTATATCGTTGCTTAGGCATGAAATAACACACACGCAAAATTTTATGACTAGGCTAGGGTTTAAAAATACGTTTTTGACTACTAAAATATGATTTTCATCGCTCTGCCGGGGGCAGAAGATGATTACCTATTAAGCTAAGATTTTGCAGAGGCTATTTTCTCATGCATGCCAAGTTTCTGTCTCTATTAGAATATGGAAATCGAAAAAAATGTAAAATCGATCCACCCTAAATTGACCATGCGCTAAGATCGTATGGGACAATGGAGAACAATACCGGATAGTGTCGGAATTGCATCTCATCCGGAGGACTGTCGACAATCTGCACGGCCAATTGGACGAGGCCCGCAAGGAAATTTGTACCTTCCTTGACATTTTACCAAGGGAGGACGCCGAGGTGACTGGCCCGAGGACTAATTGACGTTGTTGGGGATTTCTTTCACGCCTCCTTCGGAGTAGCCAGAGACGCCACCGTGGAGGAACTGCTACGACATGTGCAAGTGATTTGAAAGGAACCAGGAGGACATTACGGCAGCGTCGAACCATCACTTGACGCTCATCAACGCCACCATTTATGACGTGTCTGCCTTGAAGAGATGTATCGAAGAACAGGTCCCCACCATTTCTTAATTCGGCGTTCTTTGTAGTGATTTTGAATGACTTCTTTTATGCAAGAGGACAGGTTCGCGACCCTGTTTCCAGAATTGGCTTGCTTGGTGAAGGTGGAAATCGTTTTATCGAGTTAGCTATCTCACACAGCATGACACACCGGCTCATTTAGTATTGTTCTGAGCTAAATGTTTAATTCCTCTTGAAGGTTTCCAGGTCGACACCAGTAAGGTTCTTTATTTCTTTTGTGAGTGTTTAAATAGCTTTTTTTAACGACAAAACTGTTCATCTTGAGGGGTTGCTGTTCTTTATCAAACATTCGGCTGTTGGATAATACACATTTTGTCTCCTGTTTTCCGATGTTTGAAACTGGATAAAAATTTTCAATTACATTTTTATATATATATATATATATATATAATTTTTTTTTTTTTTTTTAAGTACAGATTTAAACAGCATAATCTTTTGGAAATCTAGTGCTTTTAATACAGTGTTTTGTTGTAAAGTTTCACTGCATTTCTTCGTAGTGACTAATTTCCTTTTTTTATATTGGGTTATTAGCAATATTTCAGTTTTGGTATGGCGAGTATTTTCAGCCGAAGTACCGTATAAATTCATTTCTTTTAAAGGTCCTCGATATCTGTTCAGTTATTCCTTTTGCTATTTGTGTTCATATTTATTTTATGGTTTCAAATTTCTCAGGTTTTCTTTTTTAGGATTTTTTCTTTAAATTTTCTGTCATTGGGGCATAGTAGTTCATAGTATTTAGTTCTTCCTCCTCGTGCATCGTAATAACTGCAAGTTTTCTGGATAAAGTTGCATACTGATGTTTCCTGACAATCCATACGACCCATTCCATTTGTATTTTTGTAAAGACTTTACACATTCTAGGTTTTTAATCCGTACCTGTATGCTGATTTTAGTGTCATCAGCAAAAGACACTACACACTGGTTACTTCATCGGTTAGCATGATGACGAATAAGTAATAGCGGGGTAAGTATGGTTCCTTATAGTACTAAACTACATGCCTTCAATTCTGGTTATCGTAGGGACCAGCCCGTTTGTTGGTGTTTGGTGTCCTTTGTATCTTATTCCTTGGACTGTAGCAGCCTACACTAAGTTATAAATTCAATTACTTCGTTCGCTTGTTACCCTCGTATCTTTATGGACTATTATTCAATGATTTTTTTCTGAACTTTTTCAGTGGGATGTGACACTGGTCCACACACATCTTTTCTTGTGATCTCAACTATTTCATATGTGAAGAGTGTCGGCTTTCTTTAAGATGTTCGGTAGTTTATGCGCGGTCAGAAATTATAGCAAGTAGAGAGAGAGACCGTACAGTAGCTATTTCATTCTTGCATTTTTTAATCATAGTATTCCATTTGTTCAGACCTGCCGATGAATTTGATTTTGTCCTTCCACCACGTGCTATATCGTCTGATGTATTGTAATAATGAAATCTAATATTATCTCCTTGTGGTTCTTCAAAGGAGAAGCTGCAATTATATATTGATTTATTTTTTGAACAATGAAAGCCGATTCATATTGTGCTGTTAATAGCTCGGATGTTTAATTTAGATCATTAGTTACAGTATTTTCTTTCTTCAGAGGTCTATAATCTCATGGTTCTTGGTTTCCCATTTTGTAGTCTCATGGTTCTTGGTTTCCCATTTTGCAAAACCGTAGTAGTATTTTGGATTTACTTTGATCGCTTCCACAGCATCATCTCCATTCTTCAATTACTGTAGATCTGTTTTGTGTCACGGTCAATATTTTTTAGTTTTTCAGATGTCATCACTACAGTTATAATTAGTAGTAATTACAGTACTCTTTCTCCGAACAATGTCAGTTTTTCTCTCGAATTTACTTCTCCCCTCTCTTGTTTTTCGAAACCTATTTTTAAAATTTTTATAGTACTCTTTTCTACGGAGAGTAGCATCTCCTTCGTTTCATCTTCAAAGATTATTTCCCATTCTACTGTTGTCGTGTTTGATTTTATACTTTCTTAATTTGATCCGTAATTTGAGTTTAAATTAAAACTTGTTCCGTTAACGTTTGGCTATCGTTGGATGTGGTCGTTATATTGGCTATTTCAGCAATTTTGTGGTGTGATGTCATTATGGGAGTGACTTTTACATCATTTAAGCCGCTGTTATTCGCGAATACGAGACCTAAACAGTTGTTGCGTTGGTACTTTAGCTCTTGCGTTAACAAAGTAATCTGTATGGGACAACAGCATTCTCGTTCATTCCTGGTATTTTTTTGCGCCTACTTTCGTCTTCATTAACCTACACTATATATAAATAGAAAATAAAAATCTCTCAATAATTATATTGGGAATTAATGATCTTAAAGCTTTCTTGGCGTTTCTGATTATTTATAACATCACAGAACTTTCTCATTTGGAAAATTTTGAACTTTATAGCAGACTGATATCATTTAATGTTTTAACCTCTGCCACAGAAGTTCCAGAACCGTTTCATTTACTTAATATTATTTATGTAATGTATTTTCAGGTGCCACATCTTCGTTTTCGTTATCTTATTCTGTCAGCAGCATATATTAAAACTACTTATTTGCATTTCTTCTTCATCAATATATAGTTTTCATAACTTTAACAATTTTCTTGGCAGTCTTCAAATTTCTGCTTCCAAGCAGAGTGATTTGGCCTTTGTTAGTAATACTTTTATGTCTTTTCCTATGCATTTGTCTTGTTTAACTTCCAGAGTCATTGTCCTTCAGTAAAACATGTTTTGTTGCGCTATAGTCGGATCCTACTTAAAGCTGTAGGTCCTCTCCGTCACATGATCTTTGCTGTAACGAGAGAGGCTAAACAATTTCAAATATTACTATTATAGTTTTGTCTCGTGATCGTTCATGAAAGTTCTTTTTACTTTTCATAGATAATTTAATGTTTCGACCATTTCTAATTTTTTTTTGGAGTGTAACGGATACGTAGTGAGAATCCCATCGAGAATGTCGAAAAAAATTTACTCGTTACTCGGAAACGTCGAAAATAATTCTTAGAGTTTAGGTTTCTCTGGTAAATGTTAAATTCTTAAAATATATTTTGGAGCTTTAGCTGGGGTGTACTTCTACAATCTTTATACCCTGCGTAATGTTTGTAATTGTAGGTGATGAGATGCTTGAAATTTGTTTTCCCCCAAATTTACCATCTCTCTATTACGAAAAATATGCACAGACTTGGATGACTACGGATACACACACCATCCATCTCTGTATTCATACCGTTTCCTTTTTCACACTAAAGATTGATATCTTACGGTCGAAGGCAATATAGAAATAGTTCAGACCAACTTCCAATACCCTCTTACACGTTCATGTATTAATATTTTAAACACAAATTCTAAGTATTATCAATTTAATAACGAAGTAAATCGGTCACTAATTACACAAGTCTGCATTTCAAACCAAAGTACGAGACGTTTTATTTCTATTTCGTGATCTTATACAATTTTACCATGCTGATTTCAAATTTCGCAACCATTTTTACGTATCACGTTAGGGTATTTCACAAAATATAAGTCAGATATATTCATAGTATGTATTAAACAACTGAATTTCCAAAAGTACAAAATTATAAATACAAAGACAATACATTTCAAAGTAAATTCATCTTTGATACATAGTAGATCAATCATGATTAGTCATTAGGACAAAATTGTAGATTTTTTTTTTTTTTTTTTTTGCTCGTTTCTTGTGCTGTACTTCTTCCGAGCGTCTATATATATATATATATATATACACACACAGTGGTGTAGTGCTAAATAAAGAAGTGAGGGAACGCATTTTGAAAGTGTTACTCAGATGCGGGGGGGACAATGGCGAGCCCATACAGCTGGGGGTCCGGGGGCACTGTAAGCCCCCGGGAAATCTTTTGAAATCTGACCAATTTCAGGGATATTTTGAGGTCATATGCACTGGATATTAGGATATATTCCAAGGTTGAAGATGCAGTATTTCCAGTGTCATTAGATATACGACATCCAGTACGATCAATAAAAATAGCTAACAACTGGAATGATTAACTAAAAAAAGCTAACAACTGGTACGCCGTGGTGACTGTTTCACCAGATCTTTATAGGCTAGTATTGCCTCAGTCGAAGCTAAAAGAAATGAAGCAGTTAATGATTCTTTCTCATATTTCTTCTAGGGGTGGGAATTAAAAATTTCATGACGTTAGAGATTTGTTAAGTTCGGATTATTTGAAATAGTGAGGGAACGCTGTTCCGTCTACCAAAAAAAGTAAGGGAACGCCGTTCCCACGCGTTCCCACAGCACTACACCACTGTATATATGTATATATATATATATATATTATATTATATATATACACACCATGGGCCTCACTCAATCAAATGCCGTAATTCTTCTACATACGCGCAGAAACCAATGCCCCAAGGGGGCACCTCCCGCATGCCGTACATTATATACATTTAAACTGCAAACACGCAGTATAATTAACGTAAAGAACAGCGCTTGTATAGGAGAATATTCCGCGCCAGATGAGAGAGAGAGAACGAAACAAATGAAAAAATGAGGTAACCACCCGGGAATCGAACCCGGGATCTTCCGATTGCCGGTCAGATATGATAACCATTACACCATGGGCCTCACTCAAGCAAATGCCGTAATTCTTCTACATACGCGCAGAAACCAATATATATATATCAGTGATGTAGTCGAGACCACCAAGTCCGAGACCGAGACTTGATCCTATGAGACCAAGATCGAGACCGAGATCAAAGGTTCGAGATCGAGATCTACCTTCCGAGATCGAGACCCTTAAAATTCGAGACCGAGACCGAGATCGAGATCGAGACCAAGCTCATGACGTCATTTTTTTAACATTTACAATTGGCAATTGCGATTTTTTCTACGAATCGGTACGTTGTAAATATAAGTGATGTGAAGGGTTGTCGAGTTGTTCTATGCTTTATTGAATTTATCGGTACTGTTTTCTTTATGCTGTATTTCTTGCATTATTTTGTGTGAAGCATTTTATTTTTTCAAATACATATTGGATGGGAGGATAATCGTTTTTATCACGCCACAGAGGTTGACACGCCGTTTGGCAACACTAAGTGGCCTTATAATATATACTTATATATATATAATATATATAATTCTCTATTTAGTGTTTCCATTTTCAATAAAATTAATCTGACGGGGGCGGGGGGAGGGGCAAATTTTTTTTGTAGAGCTAACCTAAAAAAATCCAGACCCACACCCCCCCGCAAGACAAACGTGGCAACTCAAACAGGGTGACTGATTAGTGAATACCTAGAGTCCCTTACTTTTACAAACTTTCATAAACATTCTGAACTGTATCTGTTCAACCAAGCCACCATCATGAGTATGCCAATAACATGTATTTTTCATTACGGTCTCGAAAGGTCTCGGGGAGAAAAACCGAGACCGCGTCTGTCGAGACCGAGATCTAAATAGCGGAGACCGAGATCGAGATCTGCAAAATGGGTCTCGAGACCTACATCACTGATATATATATATATATGTGTGTGTGTGTGTGTGTGTATATATATGTATGGTATCTGCATATAAATATAATGAATAAATCATTCTATGTATATATTGTACACATATTGCATAATTGGGTGAGTGTGTGTGTGTGTATACCACCCATACAAAATGGGTGATAGGTATTTGCCAGAAAACTGTACGTGATGAGAAAAAATGGATGTGATTTTTGGATTCAGCACACCTGAATTGATAAAAACCGGTTATGTACGTTGAAACATCTGATATGTTGCATACCAGTGATTCTTAAGTTGAACCACATCATCTATATATTAAAGTTTATTCTGCCTTTGGACTTCTTTAAATTCTATCCCGTTTGAGTTTACAAAGTGTTTTTCCGTGTTGAGTCTAGAATAATATTTTTTATATAAATCTGTGAACTAAATACAGGTCTGTATACGGACAGTTTGCGATTGCGGATACGTATGTTTTTTGGTCCAGTTTGTGTGGAGTAAGCCTGAGGTAGTTCGAGTATGACTGATAGATACGAGTAAATTTGTGCTGCCTTAGGGAGGAAACACTTTCGGTGCATCTTCCTCCTGAAGAATTGTGCACCAGGTTTGATAATAACGGGGTATCTGCAATACAAACTAACGAAAATTGCAATAAATTGAATATGGATGTTCTTTTGACTAGACTAACAAAGAGCAGTGTCGCTTTTATTGGTGATGAATCACGTACGAAAACCTCGTCACTACTTTGACCCCCTATTTCTTTGGCAATGCTGCTGCGAGCTGCTCGTACCCAGAAATGGTCATATGGGCGGAATGGTGCTTTGTGAAAAGATGTTCAACTCAATACTTCTACTTGAACTATGAATGCATCGATGAATACACACACACACACACACACACACACACACGTATATGTAACTCGTAACCTCGTAGCAGTTCCGTGCGTTGGTCTCTCTTCACACGAAGATCAAGCTGGTAGCCCCACCTCTCTAGGCCTGGCTTGGTGGAGCAGCGAGTTGCTCTTGCGCTCTCCATCCCACATAACCAGGTACACCCGGCTCATCTGGTACCATCCTGAGTCAGGCATCTACACTTCCTTTGACTCCTGTAACGTTTCTGAGGTCCTTTGGAAGCTGGTTAAAAAAGTCTTGGCCCCCTGACAACGAAACTATTTTCCTTCAGTGTGCGCGCGCGCACACACACACACACACACACACTCACTTTTAACTTTTATTTTGGGAGACTGTGTCGATCATTTTGACTTCAGATGCGAAAGATCTTGCGAGAAATTGCCTTAAGAAAAGCGTTATATATAGGAAATTTAATGATCCTGTGGTTATTGGGTGATCTCAAAGTAGGATTACCAGATTGTGTTTGGGAAATTTCTGGACCCTGTTCAATGAGTAAAGTGTATCTCCCCCCCCCTCCTTCATTATTTTACTGTCATGTCCTTTGACAGGATAGACCAGGGGTGGGGAACCTGCGGCCTTCTGCCTATTTGACATTCAGAATTCATTCCGTACGATAATGGACAGCAACTGATACCCCTTTAGGGCTTTAGGCTATTTCATTAGATCATGGTTTCAGCTTCACTGCTTCTTACACATGCAAGCCTTCTTTATGGCTTGAACAATAGGAAATATGGCAACGTTGCCAGTTGAAATTGGCAGAGTTGCCTTACGGCTTACGCCCTTACCTATCAACGATCAACTCGACTGGATGACAGTTACTGACGATTCTCCGATAGTGACACGCACGCTTGCTTCCTTTAAAACTGTAAATCTTTGATCAATTCGTGTCCCATTTTTATTTAAAAATCTTCTGGTACCCCAATCATGTCAAAAACTGTGAAAAGAAAATTAAAGGAAGAGAACAGAGTATTCCATGAAGAATGGGAATTGCAGTATTTCATAGTTACTGAGAAAGATAAAATGATGTTTGCTCTGCAACTCCATAATTGCAACAGTGAAGAAACACAATGCATATCAGCATTATGCAACTCATAAGAACCACAAGTATGCTATATTGGAAGAAGAACCCCGAAAGTTTGCACTTACGAAGATGAAACTTCAAAAGCAGCAACAACAGCAAGTATTTAAAACGATGTCAGGCCTAGGGACTGAAATCACTGAAGCAACTTATAAAGTAGCATATATACTTGGAAAAAGAGGTAAGCCATATAGTGATGTGGAAATCATAAAAGAATGCATTGTTGAAGTTGTAGCCCCTTTAGATTCAGACAAGGTTAACAAATACAAACAACTACCTCTTTCAAGGAGGAGGACCATAACTGATCGGCAACATGAATTAGCCCTCAATGTAACTGAACAACTTCATACAATATGCCAAAGCGAAAATACTTATTATTCGATTACCTTGGATGAGTCCACTGATATTACTGACTCAGCGCAAGTGTCATTTTTTATTCGTGTTATAACTGCAGATTTTCAATGCTACGAGGAGTTACTGGCTTTGGGTACCCTTACGGGAAAGACACGTGGAATTGACGTCTTGTCTCTCTTCAAAGAAAAATGCCGTGAAGCGAAACTGAATTTATGTAATTTAGTAAATGTATGCACAGATGGTGCACCTTCCATGAGAGGAAAATGTGCCGGATTTGTTGCGCTACTACAAAAGAACTGCCAAATCCAGATAGCTTGATTTCCTTTCACTGTATTTGGCATCAACAGAATCTCTGTGCCAAATCTACTGTTTTAAGTGACATATTAAGTAAAGTTATACGTATTGTGACTACATTCGAGCAAATGCATCACGACATCGCGTTTCGCAATATGCTTATGCTTGATGATGAAACATTCAGTGTGGATCTTCCGTATCATTTTAAAGTGCGCTGATTGTCACAAGGGCAAGTCTTTGAAAAACTTTTGTCTTTGCAAAAACAAATCACAAGATTTTCTGAGGAACTCAATGAACCATGTGAATTGTCAAAAAAGGATTTCTGCAGAAATGCTGCATTTTTGTGTGACGTAATGTCAAGCAAAATTACCTGAATATTTCTTTGCAAGGTAAAACTAATTCCACATATGAAATGTGGCAAAAAATCCAGGCTTTTCGGAGGAAGCTGCGCTTTTTCAAAACTATCCTTACCCGATCGGAACTTTCAGCTGAACACTTCCCTGAACTGGCAAAGGTAATTGATGAAGAAAATACAAGCAAATCATTAACGGAATGCGATGTGAAAGAATACACAGCTGTCCTAGACTCCCTGATTGAAGAATATGATGAAAGATTTGAAGATTTGAAGATTTTGAGAAACATGACTTCACACTGAAACTAGCTTTCCAACCACACCTGGTTGGTGTCTCCAAAGCACCTGAAGATTTACAGATGGAGTTGATTGAGCTATTAGAAGATAATATCCTTAAGTCTCTATTTGATACTAAGAAGGATCCTGTTGAAATATGGAAAAGTGGCGTTGAATACCCACGTCTGCGCCAACATGCTCGTCGAATGTTGCCTTCTTTCGGCACAACCTACTGTTGTGAATCAACGTTTTCATATGTGACTCAAATCAAAACGCGCTTGAGATCTCAGATGACGAATATTCACCTGGAGGACCAACTAAAACTACGGTCAACGATATTGGAACCAAATGTACGACTGTCCCGCAATAAGCAGTCACAAAAAAGTCATTAAATGGTTTATCACTTTTTCACTTAATATTAACATCATTTCACTTAATATCATTTTTCATTTAATATTAGTTCTATTGTTAATTATTCCCCCCCCAAAAATAAATGTGCACTTGCTGAATTTTTTATTTATTATAAAAGCCCTCACGTATTATCAAGTTTGATTTAAAATTAATAAATATGTAGATTGTAGACTAAAATATGATATTTTGTTTTATGTATATGTTAAATTCTCAGCATGCGGCCTAATAGGGTCTTGGTTAAATGAAATGCGGCCTTCCAATGAAAAAAGGTTCCCCACCCCTGGGATAGACCATCATTAGGTGCTCCATATAGCATAATTCGTTCATGGTTTGAGCAAATATACCACATCATCAAAAAAGATGTAACGTCAATCTTATCAGGCTTTTGTGTGAAGGCAATGGAATATTTTCCATTACATTCCATCCGTTTTAGAGCTTAGCTGGTACGTCTTGGAGAGATTCCTGGACATTATACGATGCAGGATAGGGATCATCCTGAAAACTGGATTAACATTATCGTTCCTGAACGTTTGACAACCCTACCCCAAAGTTACACACGAGTAAATTGAAAAGTTCATGTATGCTGTTCTCATAAAAAAAAATCTGAGTAACGTCGACAAGAGACATGGAAATCATGTTGGCGACCACAGAACGCTAGTTGTCGTGTGACAAATGCCTTAAATGCATCCGTCAGCACAGATTTGGAGGGCACTTGCCAAGGCCACTGACTGAACGCTATCCCTACACGTCTAACACACCTTGCTCTGGCGCAGAACAAGAGACCAAAGCGCGTTTACTTGTTTATCCAAGTGGGTGGTGGGCACTTGTAGCACATGTTATGGGCCTATAGGTATGCAAAACGTTTTAGGTAAAAAACTTTAAATTTTTTTGTTCTTGCGGCAAGTATATTTGCTTGCTCTCTCATTTCCTACCGGTGTTTGCTAGAGCTTTGATCTCAACTTTGACTATTTAATCACTATGTAGGGAAAATGTCCTGTACAACACACGAAGGAGGAAACTTAGTTTTAAATAAGACCACGTCCGTTGTTATATACAGGGTGGCGCAAAAGTCAGGAATCATAGGCACATTTTGATAATTTGTTTTAATGCGTTTTGTTCTTTTCAGATTTGTTGTTGAACCTATGGCACAGAAATTGACAATAGATGAACGGGTGGAGATAGTTTTAATGTGTGCAAGGCGTGGTGACACACCGATCAGTTGCCACTGCTTTTAATGACAAACACTCGCTTCAAAGAAACTGGAAGTGTTCATGATCGGCCACGTAATGGCCGGCCAAAAAGTTCAACCGATGCAGCAGCATCACTAACGGTACTCAATCACCTCGAAAACAGCCCACCTAAGTCCTTAAGAAAGTTATCACGGAAACGGGTGTCTCCAGAAGATCCATTCAACGAATTCTTAAAACAAATCGTTTCCACCCCTACAAAGTCCAACTCGTTCAGGAACTGCACGGTGACGACACAGACCGTCGTGTACAGTTCTGCCAGTGGTTTCTACAACATCGACAGCTTCAACGAAGGATCATGTTCAACGACGAAACGATATTTCACCTCAGCGGTCGTGTCAATAGGCATAATGCACGCTAGTGGGTCATTGAGAACCCCCACTGGATGGAGGAAGGACTTGCAATTCGATCCACGAATTATGGTGTGGGCTGCGCTCTGGGGGATCGGTTAATTGGTCCGTACTCTTTCGACGGCAATGTAACGGGTGAAACATATCTGCATATGCTGAAACATTTCTAATGCCCATACTGGACGACATTCCATTGGCAGAACGGGCGGAGATGTGGTTTCAGCAGGATGGTGCACAACCACACTTCGCAACCATCGTCCGGAGCTCTTTAGTTGAAACATTCCCAAGCAAGTGGATAGGACGGCGAGGGCACGTCGAATGGCCACATAGGTCTCCAGACCTCACGCTGCTTGACCGACCGAGAACCATACGTTCTCTAAAGGATAAAATCACATCTGAGTGTGCCAAAATCAGTACCAATTTGTTAAGGAATGTTCAAACATCATGCATTTAACGCGTGGATGACTTTTGCGCCACCCTGTACAGTGCCGCTCATAAGTATTCGTACAGAGAAATGTTTCGGTTATCGTTCTTATCTTTTGTACCATGCATAGGATAGTTATATAAAGTTTACTGTTCGTTTGGAAAAATTTGCCATAAAAAATTAGTTTACTCTAACATGTAATGTAAAATATCGAAGAATTTGAGGAAAATATTAAAAAAAAAAAGTTAAAATGCAAAAGTTTTCGTACATTTACTTACAAAATTATTTAATACTTTGTGTGTCCACCTTTTGCTTGAATGACTTAATGATTCGTTTGGCGTATTTTTTTAAAAAAAAGATTTCAACATCTCTCGGTAGAAATTTGTCCATTCTTTTAAGGAAAATTGCAATTTATTCACATTCGAAGGGCCTCTCTTGCGGACAGCTTTTTTTTTCAAATCAAACCATAAATTCTCAATTAAACTGAGATCGGAGCTTTGACTGGGCCACTCGAGAAGTGGTGATCATATTTTTAGGTTTTGCATCATTATTTTGTTGCAGGACCAATTGCGACCCATTCGCAACTCCCGAATTGAAGGCAATACATTTTCTTCTAAAATTTCCTGATATTTCTTTGAATTCAAAATTTCATTGAGTGATGACAAGCTTTCCTGGACCAGAAGCACTAAAGCATTCCCAAAGAAGCACACTACCACCATGTTTAACTGTAGGAAGGATTTTTTTTTCTTCTCGAAAGCCGTATTTGATTTTCGTCAAACATACCGTTGCTCGTTGTTTCCGAATAATTTAATTTTGGTCTCGTCTGTCCAGAGAACTTTTTCCAGAATGCAAATCCATCATTTTGATGATTCTTGGCGTACTTTAAACAAGCTTCTTTGTGCGCTTTTCGTAGCACGGGTTTTCTCCGTGCAACTCTTCCATGCAGACCATTCTTTCTCAATGTGCGATGGACATCAGTGTCAATGTTTGGTAAATATCATTTGCATTCATTCGTGGATTCGCAGCAGCCATTCTTTCAATCCATCTAGCTCAGGGTTTCTCAACGGGGGCGAAAATGAAATTCTTGGGGGCGAAAGTGGGCGAAAATTTGACTGAAGGGGGTTGAAAAATTATTTAGGCAACAAATGCAAAAAACTTCTTTTTTTCTACGTGAAGGTCAAAATATGAAAATAAAAACCCACATCTAATAGACATAGTTTATTTCCACGACAGTTTCGACGCCCAGTGGGCGTCGAAACTGTCGTGGAAATAAACTGCCTATTAGAGTGGGTTTTTTTATTTTCATATTTAGGAAACGATTAAAATTAAATTATTTTCGAATTGCTCATCAATGGTTTTGAAACACTATTCGGAGTATGTATTGTGCCGTCGATGACGTTAAAGGGAATTGACCAATGAGAAGTGCAGTGGGGCGGGGTCGTCATTCAAAGCATTCTATAGCGGCTTAGTGACGGTTACGCATTACGGTGCGTCGTCAGTTCTTACCTAATTAGAAGCGTGGCGGGTGTTATTTTTTGTGCTATTATCTATTATCATTGATTTTTCTTTTAGTGCTTCTTAATTTTCGCGTTTGTCCCTTGTTTCGAGTACGGAGACAATGACCTCGTTGTCACGTTTCTAGTCACTCAATTTAATCACTCAATTAGTGCTTCTTAAGAATAAAATAGTTTCGAATGTTCGCTTTCTTATCTGATAAAAATTCATAAATAAGGAGTGCTAACACACGTATAAAATGTGATTTTCCTTTGAAAACGTTGCAAGGTTTAAGGCGGAGGATGCCAGTTTGGCCTGCTTCTCGGGAATGAGGCTACTTGAACTTAAAATTAGGCTTGCGCTACTAAAATGATAACGTGATTATTATTTTTAGTGCGCTTTTAGTGCTTTTTAGCTGCCAAACTAGTGCCTTTTAAATTTTTAATTAAAAAAGTAGCTGATCATTCACATGATTGTGATGAAATGACATCTTGTATAACTAGCATCATAGCAAAATTAAAAGTACAATTATTAGGCCTATTACACCTAGTTTGCTAGTCTGAGTTGGAGATTGAGTCAGAAGGACAAAAAATTGAGTAGTTGAGGTTGGAGGTTTTGTGTACTAACTCCACAGCCTGCTAATGACACATCTAAACCCTTTTTTCAAATTTCAGATATTTTTTAAATACTTTATCGTTGTCAATTTTTTATTGTAATTACATAATGCACAAGACCCCTTGTAATGTCAAGTGAGCAAAGAAACAGTGTCGCCAATACCTTGGTGAATACCTATCTTACGGTTTTATTGAAAGCCCTCGATCCAAAAAAGCCCTCTCTCTTTATGTAATAGTACTCTTTCGAATGAAGCTTTAAAACCTTCGACTTCTTGACCATTTCAAAAGGAAGCATCCAGATAAAGCTAATAAAACCGTTGACTATTTCAAAAAATTGAAAACCAATTTTGAGCAGCAACCTAACTTACTTACACATTTTGTAAAAAAAGATACCAAATTAGATGAAGCCAATGTTGCGTCATATGAGATTGCAAGAAATGGCTCTCGTACAATTACTGAGAAAGTCATAAAGCCTATATTAGAAACTGTTATTTCAAATGTGATGCATGAAGATCCTTCAGGTATCTTAAAAAGTTTACCATTAAGCAACGATTCAATTCGAAGACGAATTGATGAAATGTCAGTGAATATTGAAGAACAACTAGTTGAAAGATTGAAAAAAACTAATTTCTCATCAACCTGAATTGAGTCCACAGTTGTTGATAAGGCCCTTCTCATGGCGTATGTACGTTATTTTAATGATGATTGTAAATTGAAAGAAGATATATTATTTGTGAAATACCTAGAAACTGACACTATTGGAGAATCTATTTTTATTGCTTTAAGATCCTGGTTTGATGAAAATAAAGTTCCATTAGAAAATTTGATATCGATTGCAACTGATGGTGCTACCTCAATGGTCGGAAGGCATAAAGGCCTCGTAGCACATTTGAAAAAAATATGTCCTGGAATCATTGCAATACATTGCATTGTTCACAGACATAATCTTGTAGCAAAAAATATGAGTCCAATTCTACATTATTCACTTGGTATAGTTATTAAAACTATCAGTAAAATAAAATCACATGGCAAATATGATCGCCTATTCAGGAAGTTTTGTTCTGATCATGATGAACAGTATGTAAGACTTCTTTTACATACGGAAGTCAGATGGCTCTCCAAAGGAAATTGCTTAGCAAGATTTATAAACCTTTTTGATACCATAGTTAACTTTCTAGAAAGTGAAGGGGACGGAGATATTGCTAAAGAAATAAGAAAACATAAAAATAACATATTATATGGCTTGGATATTTCGAAAGCTTAATGAGGTATCACTTCAACTTCAAGGAAAATTTATTACATTGATTGATTGTGAAATATTGAAAGCATTTACTGAAAAATTGGAAATTCTTCAAGATAATTTACTTAAAAAAATGTTTCACAGCATGCCTGAGCTGGCAGAAATTTGTTCTTCACTTACCAAATGGATCTTGAAACGTATTCTGGACACTTATGTTCGTTAATTGAAAAGTGACATGAACAAAAGATTCTCTGATTTATTTTCCTTTGAAGTAAAACCATGGATGTTAGACCCATTTAATTGTGATGTTAGTTCAGCTGAAGAAGAAATTCAAGAAGAATTAATTGAATTACGATGCAATGATAACTCAAAATACATGTATGATAAAGTAGGAAAGACTGAATTCTGGTCATTAAAAGACTGTAAAACACTATATCCAAGGTTATGGACCGAAATGGCCAAAATAATTGTGTTTTCCAACATCATATGGTTTGAAACTGGTTTAGTTCAGTGAATAAATTACTAACAAAGGAAAGAAACAGATTGGATGTATGCAGAAGAGGTGACATAAGAATTAAGCTCAGCGACATTGAACCGAACATTGCATATTTAGTAGAAAAACACCAATCTCAAGGATCTCATTAAATAAAATAGTAAGTTTGAAAGTTTTTTTATTTCACTTTTTTTTGTGTGGGGGGCGATTTGAAAATAGAATGGGCAAAAAATTTTTCAAGGGGGCGATGGTTAAAAAAAGGTTGAGAACCACTGAATTCTAGCTGTACAGTACGTTCTGAAAACTTTCAAGGTCGACCACACCTTGGTAGAGTTTTGATTGTTCCAAAACCTTCCCATTTCTTTATAACTGCAGTAACCGTCACAAATGGAATTTAAAGTTCTTCTATCTTCCTATAACACTTTCCAGACTCGTGTGTTGCAATAACAGATTTCTTAAGATCTGTGGACAGATCTTTACCAGGACGACCCATTGCTTACTAATGGCTCGTACAGTTATCCGTCTTCCATGAAGTTTCGCAAAGAAAATTCTAGAATTCAGAATTGCCAAGTTTCTAATCAATAAACAGCCAACTACTGATAAAATTTTTAAATTCTTCAAGCCTGAGGTGGACACGCAAAGTAATAAGTAATTTTGTAAGTAAATGTACGAAAACTTTTGCCTTTCAACTTTTTTTTTTTTTTTCCTCAAATTCTTTGATGCTTTGCCTTACATGTTGGAACTAAACTAATTATTTTATTTGTTAAAATTTTCCAAATAAATGGTAAACTTTTGTACCATATGCATAGGATAGTTATGAAAAGATAAGAACGAATATAACTAAAATATGTGTCTGTACGAATACTTATAATAGCCACTGTAACTGATATTCAAGACAAGATTTTTTTTTTTTTTTTTTTTTTCCACGTATATGTTAGTTAGTGTGTAACCAGCCATTTCGCGTAATGGCTGAAACTTTATTTCACGGAATGGCTGTTTCACTTGGTCATTTTGCGAAATGACTGAAATCTTCAGCCATTACGCGAAATGGCTGAAATTCCACCTTGGTCATTTCGTGAAATGACTAAAATGACTTTTGTCATGAATTTATAGAAATAACAAACATCACAATAAAATTGGAAACCTTTATTTAACTAACTAAATCTGCTAAAACTTACATCCACAGGTCTGTTCAAATAAGTGAGAAACATTCTTCAAATACACATTTGAAGACATTTGAATTTTCAATATGGAAGTTTTCAAAATTGAGGGGTCCCGCGTCTTAAAGTACCTAAGCGCCAAAATTAAAATTCGTCAGAAATCGCCTCCAAAGTTCAGCAATATTCTGGCAATAGTATCTCTGTTATTAATTGAGCTAGAACGTTCATTTTTGGCTAAATTAGAGTTCTAAGTATGCTAATGAAGATGTTGATGAGGTTTTGGAATAGATTTTCATATTTTATATATATATTTTTTATTTTTTTTTATTTTCTTATGCCGAACTTTGGGTGAACTTTTGGCTGGCGATAGAGGTGGAAAAAAGTAGTTCGCTTCATAAGGTTTTCAACCACTTCTAGTGTCGTAAGGTCATTATAACCTAAACCACGCGATAGAGGAAGGGTGAAAATAGTGATATCCATCACAAACACATTTTCGCCTGTGGTGGCGCTTAGGTACCTTAAGACGCGCGACCCCTCAAATACTAACCGGGCCTTGAATATTATTCCGATGTCCGCCATTGAAGGCCCGGTTAGGTCAACTGTATGCCCTTGACAATTGGTTAGGTTAAGTCGTGTTATTTTCGTTAAAACTAACGAAAATAACGCAACTTAACCTAACCAATTGTCAAGGGCATACAGTTGACCTAACCGGGCAAATGATCTTGTACGAAATGACCAAGGTGGAATTTCAGCCATTGCGCGTAATGGCTGAAGATTTTAGTAATTTCGCGAAATAACCAAGTGAAACAGCCATTTCGCGAAATGGCTGGTTACACACTTTGACTGTAACATATATATATATATATATATATATATACTTTTTTCATTCAGGAAAGAGTGGCCAAGTGCGAATGCCCACAAAAACGCCCTCCCTCTAGAGCACTCTAGAGTCTAGAGCATGGGTCGGGGAACTTTTTTGGGTATTACCCAAAAATCTATTTGAGTAAAATGAAATTACCCCCAGACTTCAAAGTAAACAAAAACAAGCCAATTGCTCTTAAAATTGTTGTATATGGTGTCTCTCATACCACACGCATTACCCCCAAAATTTTTAAATTTACCCCATTTGGGGTAATTTACCCCTGTTCCCCGACCACTGCTCTAGAGGAAGAAGAAAGCTAAAATCAATGTCGAGGGTTTTCGAGATATCTAGATACTGCGTTTGAAAGATTGGAGGTTATAGACAGGGGAAAAGATGGATTGAGGAAGATTGTGCCAGAGTTGAACAGTTGAGTAGATGTAAGATTGAAAATACCAACTAACCCTTGCGTTAAAGAGTTGGACACAAAAGGAATAAGAATGTGTGTGTATATATATATATATATATATATATATATATATATATATATATTATGAAACTATAACGTCATCTATTCTTCAATTATCTTAAACTTTTAAGGATCCTCGTACATTTATAAAAACTAGATACATATAGCCTACATTACTTATAAATAATAGTGACCCAAATACATAAATAAATTCTTAATACGATACAGTTTTTCTGTTTGAAATTGTAAATCAATCATTATCATACAAAACTGTAGAGCAAGCGAAGAATACATTATAAGAAATAAAAACGTTTTTTGACTTACTGTTTTGGATAATCTTGCGACAATATTTTGGCTTATAAGCTTTAAGGTGTTCCCTATTCAATTGGTCACAGTCAACAAAACCTAGAGTGTGATCATCAAAACCGTGTTCTCCGCAACGAGGATCGAGTGCACTGT
>JAJOZX010002038.1:145000-170000 GCA_023014485.1 Bathynomus jamesi | reverse complement strand
TTTTCAACTCGATCCTGTTGTTTTGAATTTCTTCAAAACAAATTTAGATAAAAAGGGTAGGACGCTAAATCTTTGGTAAACTTGTATGCTACTTTATTAACTTTTAATCTTCATTTTATTTTTATATATATCGAAACTTGACTCTAAAAGGCAAAGTGTTAAAACCCGGGCAGATTTCCAGTATAAATTTGTATTTTTATAATTCATTTGATCTTGTGCTAAAAATCGATATTTTTCCTTACAAATCTGTATGCCTCTTTGTTAATCTTTTAATTTTTATTTTTACTTCTCCGTTTATTGCATATATATATATATATATATATATGTGTGTAGATATGTATATATATATATATATATGTGTATATATATATATATATAATTGTTTGTGTGTATGTATGTTATTTATTTATTTTTTTCTTTCTGTAACCTATATATAGGCCGTAACCTTTTATGTACTTCAGTGTTCCTGAGAGATGTCATTAGACGAAAGCGCTTGAGCACCTTTTTGTGTTCCTTTCCTTCGTGGTTTTATTCATCATATATATATACAGTATATCGGTTCGATTTTCGATTTCAGTTTTTGTAAAACAAAATAGTTTCGATTTCAGTTTTTGCTTTTAGTTTGAATTATATCTACATTTTTTAGTTGGAGTAAACTCATATTTAATATTCATATCTTTGAGTTATATATTCCTTATGAAGCTTTTTATTATTGATTTGATTTCGTATCACACTGTAAAGACGCAGTTGTTATTCCTCGTCAGTAAGATTGATCTTTCGCCTTCGAAAGCTTCAGATGAACCGATATTTAAAAATTAAGCCGCAAACTGTCACACGGTTGTCTGTTTCTTTTTACTTTTGTGCTAATCCACTTCTCATGTTGGTGTAATTTTTTCTCTTTACCAGCGATATCTCTACCTATATGAAGAGGGAGGCGAATATATTAAATATAAGATTTTTCTCTATTGATCTATATAAGTCGCTTTTCTATATCTATATATATCTTCAGACATAGTCTTACGGGATGAGACCTACAGAAGCTAAGGCTAACAAAGACCCTAAGATCCACTCTAAGGTTAGCCCGAGAGAAAGGAAAGAGTAGGGGGTTAAGAGAAGAAGAAAAGGGGTTAAATAAGTAGCAACACCTATCACTCATGGGTTAACATTCATTCAAAAAAAGAGAAAAGAGACTCACTATCATCATCCGCCGGCCACTGCCGACAAATCAGAAAAATAGTCGGAGAAAATAGGAAAGGGGTGAAAGATGAAAATAAGTAAAATAACAACGCTTACAAACTATGCAAACACAGTCTTAACTCAGTCATACCATGCAAATTACAGACATGCAAGTAGAGAGATTACAGACATGCAAGTAGAGAGAGTTACAGACATGCAAGTAGAGAGAGTTACAGACATGCAAGTAGAGAGAGTTACAGACATGCAAGTTAAGGAGAGGATAAGAAAAAAAAAAGTAGGTAAAGTTAAACAAATAGTGGGTTAGTTTACTCTACGAGCTACATCTACGTTCATGTTAGTCTAATTTTTTTTTTTCTTAATTTTATTGCTGGCATCACGCGCTGACATTAATCGTCAACAGACTCATCCTCGACCACCACCACCCCCAGAGCTCCTGTTACTAATTGTTTTTTTATTTTAAACAACGTTAATGTTTTTAAAATTCCTATCTAAACGGTTCTTAAACATATTAACGCTGGTAGAGTGAACGACTGATGCGGGAAGATTATTCCATTTATCAATTACTTTAAACGTAAAGAGGTTTTTAGCGATATTAGTAATGAAACGTCTGCCACGCAACTTAAATCCGTTATTAAGAGTATTGCTATTATCGAAAGTGAACAGTTTGTCAAAATTTACGTTATCAATATTGTTAACGATTTTGAAAACTTCAATAAGCTCCCCCCTTAATCTCCTAGTTTCGAGTGAATGCAAGTCTAACACTTTAATCCTATCTTCATAAGGCTTGTTGCGCAATGACGGAATTAGTTTCGTGGCACGACGCTGAACCCTTTCTAACCTATCAATATCCTCGCAAATACGGGCACCAAAACTGAACGGCATATTCTAAATGAGGCCTGACTAGGGACTTGTAAAGGGGCAATATAATATCCTTCGATTTAAATTCGAAATTACGCGCTATGAAGCCTAACATCCTATTAGCTTTTGCGCAAGACTCCAGGCACTGGTTCCTAACCTTTAAATCCTTAGATACGCGTACGCCTAAATCTACTTCCTCGTCAACGCTCGCTAACTCTCTACCATCCATCGTGTACGTGTAATTATTGTTACGAGAACCTATATGCAAAACTTTACATTTGTCTACGTTAAATTGCATCTGCCACTTCCGTCCACTCCTATTTACATCGTCTTATTTCTATCGTCCTCGTTAACAACCTACCGCCTATTTTAGTATCGTCCGCGAATTTTGACACGTTACTAGTCAATCCTACATCTATGTCGTTAATGTAGATTACGAATAGCAATGGGCCTAACACTGAACCCTGTGGGACACCGCTACCTACATCCAACCACCCGATTCACTACCATTAACAACGACCCTCTGTCTCCTAGCACGAAGCCATTCCTCTAACCAGTTAGCTACCTGACCGCGTATACCGTGCGCTTTAACCTTCGCAATTAATCTTCTATGCGGAACTGTATCGAACGCCTTTTTAAAATCTAAATAAATAACGTCAGCCGCTCTATGCCTATCGTATTCGCGCACTATTTCGTTATAAAATTCTAACAAATTAGTTAAACAAGATCTATGGCGTCGAAACCCATGCTGACTACTATTAATCAAATCTCTACTTTCTAAGTGATCGATGATACGATCCCTAACTACGGATTCCAAAAGTTTACCGACAATTGACGTTAAGCTAATGGGCCTATAATTGCTAGCTAGTGTGCGGTCGCCTTTTTTAAAAATAGGGACGTTAGCTAATTTGAAGTCTTCAGGAATAATCCCCGTTTCGAGTGACTGATTAAAAATCTTCGTTAAGGGGCCTACAATAACGTCTTTCAAATCTTTCAAATGTCTGGGATAAAAAGCGTCAGGGCCTGGAGCCTTGCTAACTTTTAGCCTATCGATATAATGCGCAATCTCACCCTCGTAAACAGTTATTTCATCCAAAATAGTCTCGCTACTAAATGGAACGATATCGTCCACGTCGGGGACATTATTTACGTCTTCTACGGTAAAAACTGTCGCAAAAAAAGTTATTGAAAATACCCGCCATCGCCTGAGCGTCAGAAGCCAAAGCGCCGTTAACATCCACTAGAGGGCCTATGTTATCTTTTATCGGCTTACGATTATTGACGTATTCAAAAAACTTTTTTGGATTATGTTTACTATCCGCAGCTATAAGTATCTCTAAATTACGCTTAGCATTCCTAACTGATCTTTTAACCTGACGTCTAAGCTCGATATATCTATTAAAGTTAGCTGCCGTGCCATTGCGCTTATTAAGTCTATACGCTCGTTTATGAACTCGCCTATTTCCCTAGTCTACCATTTGGGCCTACCATGATTTCTAGCGCGCTTGGGCCTACGAGGAATAAACTCCCTTTCAATATTCATAAAACTTTCTTTAAACGCCTCCCAATGCAAATTTGTCATTACCCATAAATAAGTTATCCCAGTCCACTACTTCCATCCTATCCGCAAAACTATCAAAATTAGCCGTACGAAAATCGAGGACTTCTATTACGTTACTATCCTTAGTGTTTTCTATCAATAACTTAAACCTAAGAATTAGATGATTACTACATCCTAAACTCTCGCCTATTTCTAAACCTTCGACTATATTTTCGCCGTTCGTCATCACCAAATCTAAAATATTGTCACCGCGTGTTAGTTCGGTAACCATCTGTCGTAAAAAATTATCCTCCATGAACTCAATCAATCTCAAACCCTCCTCATTACCAGTAAAAGTCTCGTAATTAACATTAGGGCAGTTAGTCTCCCACAATTATACTATTCCGATTGTGAATAAAGTTATTAAGAAGTGCATAAAATCTAGTATCGGTATCGAGGGGTTGAACGAGAGGTCTATAAACAACAACAAAATTAAAACTAATACTACGCGCCCTAACTTCAACGCATATCGCATTAATTGCTGTCGGAAAATCTATCTTAACCTCGATAGTCCTAAGGGAAATACAAATGTACAGCAAAACGCCGCCACCAAATCTATGTAACCTATCATTAGTAAAGAGTTTAAAACCCGGTATATCAAGTTCCCCCAACAAGTCCCGAGTCACGATATTTAACCACGTTTCAGTGATAGCAACTATATCGTAGTTGCTGGAATAAATTATCGCCTTAAATTCGTTTAATTTATTTCTAATACTACGCGCGTTACAATAAAAGACGTTTAAGTTATTTTTTACCACGGGCCGGCGTTTTAAACTATTTTTCACGTCGGGCCCGCGTTCCCCGGACCCACAACGTTTAAAGAAGGCTTCGACCTATACAGCTTTCGTACGTTTTCGTCAATTAACTACCTAGCCTAGCATTACCTATTTCATTAAAATGCACCCCCATCCTTTATAAAAAGGCTAGGATCACTGAATTCTGACCACAGCTTTACGAAGGGTACATTTTCCTCAGCACAAATCCCTTCTAATTTATTATTAAAAAATATTGTTTTAGACGTAATCCTAAGACCCAAACCGTGCCTAGGGGTAATATCTAAAACTAAAGACCTATCTGACCTCGCCTTTAGGGACCTAATTAACCCCCTATATCTCTCCAAAAGGTCAGGCACTCTCGTATCGGGCCTATACGAGTCATTGCCTCCTACCATCGTCGGCAACGTCAATCCTGTCCACCTCGTTTCTAACTCTGTCAACCCTGGCCCCTGGGAGACAGACCACCCTCCTCTTGGTTGGATGCCGTTTAACGAACTCTGTGTCCATATGGCGCACTAAAGTCCCCAATTAAAATAGTTTCCCCCTCATTCACGTCCCTTTCCAAATGGGCGAAAGGGTTCGAAACCTCGATAGGGGGGGATTCCTATCACCTAACGTACGTGGCCTAGCTCCACCCTTAACTTCTCTAAATCCCTCCCCATCTACTAATCTCGGACCAACCTTAACCCCTTCCTCAACTCTATCCAACCTTCCCGACAAGTTACCTAAACTAGAAACTAGGTTACGCACCTCACCCTTCAAATTACTAACGTCTTCAACGTTAGTATTGGTTCGGCTTTCGTCAACCGTAGCCCTACCCCTGCCGTCATCAAGCGTTGCAAGTCTTTCCGTTACCTCACGTACACTGCGTTTTATGTCAACTATTTCCTCCATTAACTCGCAAAAGAAACACTGATCTCTCGGTAATCGCCATAGGACCGCCGTTATAATCTTTAAATTCCGAATACCACCGGTTTACCCCACACCTAACACACGACGCTTTCTGCGACGGCATCGCGCAGTTAAAATTAGTTTATAACCGTCACAAGTTTAAGTTAAATTAAGCCGGCACGCTATGAAAACTTCTAAATCGCTAAAAACCACTAATGCTTTAATGTATCTCGGTTTAAATTTCAGAAATGCATACTCGAAGTTTATGGTTTTATGTTGTTGAAGGCATGATGAAACTTAGGCAGTTTTTCTGTAAATACATGTCCATCAATATTCTTTTGTAAATGTATGTAAGGAAACCTTGAAGTGTTGGTGAAACTGAGTATTTTATTCTATGAAATACTGGATCCAGTTTTCTTGACAAACTTTAGTAACGCTTTTTCCCCATTCGCATATTCTAATATGCAAAGGATGATGCATTCAAAAGGAAATTAGTGAAAAGCCGTAGTTTCTAAACCAGGTGTTGAAAACGATAAAGAATTACAAGGAAGCTGGGACCACTAATGATGATAGCGAACATGGAAGACCATCAAAGCTATCATAATAGATATAGGAGGATTGTCAGACAAATAAGAGACCCGTAAATCCAACAGCTGCCTTGATGCAGAGCTGAAGAAAATTACTAATGCCATAGTTTGTCCGTCTACAGTTAGACGTAAATATGGAAGGGTTATGGAGTATACGTCGTAGTGGGTTTTCGAAAGTGTCCATTCTTTGTTTGTTTACTTCAAGGATAAAAGGAGTTTTTATTTAGGATACGAAATCAATACTACGAGCAACTAATGTGAATGCTTTTTTTAAATTCATTAAAAAAACTATGTAGATTACTAAATAGTTATCTCAATACTTAATCCGTTCGCCATTCCCTGTTCGGGTTACTCACTTAGTCTCTTAATCTCGCATAAACAATAATAGGTTGAAATAAGGTGGATTTACTGGTATTATGGCATTTTGAAAACTACAAACAATTGTGCGTGTGACAATTACCCTACAATCTGATAACACCAAGTAGCTTTCCTTACTGTTTGAGGCTGTTTAACCTCCTGCGCAACATATAAGGTTATATGAAGGAAGGGACCTACAGCTTTACGTAGAATCTGAACAACGGGTCACTGCATCATCTAAACGCAAAAAGATGGTCATCCATCCACCTACTAAACAGACCCAACGCCACTTAACCTTAAATGGGAAAAGGAGTTGTAACGTGGTCACGACGGTAGCCCTTGCTTCCGTTAAAATGAACATAGGATTATTCAACGTCTATGAAAATTCCCAGTCAAACTTTCCGTCTCTACTAATGCATAGGATATCATTTAAGAAGTCCCATTGTTCTGAAACCAGACCAGGCCAGCGACTCCTAGCAGAATGAAATGAATTGTAGAAAGTTCCCCCACGATAGAGACGGCGCAGTCCAGTCTCGCCCGAATGGTATTAGAGATCGCCGGCTTTGGTGATGAACACACCTCCATTGGCTTGGAGCACTGATCTTTTGTTTGTATCAGCGAAATCATTTTTCATTTTGTGAAGTCTATATTTCTTTAATATATATACACACTGTGTATATACATGAGGCATGGGGTATTCGTATTCGGATACCATCAAAAGTACTTGAATTCACTGAATATTTTCATAAATACAACCGATAACTCAATAACTGTACAGGGCTCCAATAAACCTTAACACCCCCCCCCCCCCGCCTATGGCCTAAACCATTAGAGTAAAACTAAACATACCTACAACAAAGAGAATTTAATCCTGCATTTAATGAGAAACAATTAAAACTTGGTGTTCCCGCCATTGGCTTCCAAGACAGCCTGAATTCGCTCTGGGTAGCTTGCCAAAAGTGACATGAATAGATCTTGATCGTTATGCAAATTTGCTAAAACAGTTTCAATGTGTTGCGTCATTGTATCCTTCGAAAATCGATTTGCCGCAGGTTCTTGAAACAAGAGACATTCAACCTTGTCCTTTATAACTGATCCAATGTGTTCACAGACGTTCAGGTCAGGAGAGTTTCCTGGCCATTCTTCGTTTCCAAAGAAATCCATCTCATGGTTCCGCAACAACTGTTGAGTGGCTAATGCCTTAAAGCAGGGGGCCTTATCGTGCAGAAATGTGACCTGATCGACATCCATAACATTGTTTGGGTTTCTTAGAAAAGGAATGACATGCTGGGATAGAATAATATCACGAAAATACTGTCCATCCCAACTCTGACCATTTGGCTTCAGCACCCACATGAGCTTCTTTGCAGTGAACAAAACAACACACCAACACAGTCTGGACTTTTTAATAATTCGCGATAATGTTCATTGTCATCGATTTCATCTGGTGTTGTGGCCCACACTCGATCATTTTGGTAGTTAGGCCGACGTGTTACGTAAACAAAAATTCATCGGAGACGGCTAAATGCATGAAATCATCCACATCCCAATCTTCAAGATAATGGGCAAACCACATTCTGTCATCGATGTTAAGTTGAGTTTTTCTTGGCTTTGGAAGTTCATGCCAAGGCTTTAAACCTTGCCTATGACGGTACGGTCGAATGATCTCACCACTAACGATCTTTCCTCTCAACACTTCGATCTCTCTAGAAAGTTTAGCACAGCTGTTTTTCCGCTTACGCGTACCGCTTTCAATGATGTCCTTTGTTTCCTGAGAGTGGCAAATTTGGGCGCCCAGATTTGGTTGTATCCATTTCACATTCATCCAAAGTTTTATTCCAATTTCTTTTGACGAAGTCCTCACTTCTTCGCAACTTTTTGGCAACCCATGAACGTGTTATAAAGGTGGCTCCAGCATCACGAGCTTCCCGAAATGTTATTGCTCGTATGCGATCGATCACACATTGCCTCTCCGAATCACCAATTAATTGAGAAGCTATTATATTATCACTTTATCAGCTAGAGTAATTTTAATACCTGCAATAAATAAAGAATTTTATGCATTTTTATAATCACTAAAAACTATTTCGATATAAGTAAACATGTAAGCTGCAAATGGGGGGGGGGGGGGGCTAAGGTTTTTTGGAACCCCTTATAACTTTTTCAAATTAGCAGAACTATGATTGAATAACTCTGTAGAATGTAGCTCGTCTCCATATTGTCTTGATTTGAAAGTATTCGTGAATACATTCATTACTACTTTCAAATGTATTCGCATTAGAATACTTTGTGTTCTCCTGTATTCGCCCACATCCCTGAATTTATATATACTGTAAATATGAAATGTAGTCGCTTCTACATAAATAAGATTCTAGATGTTCCTTCAAAAATTACATTTGCATTTAAATAATGTTCTTGTTTGTTAATTATCATACCATTAACTAAGAAGCAAAAGTAATTAAAGTGTCGTAATTATATGAACGGAAATCTTTGATCTAATATGTATATATATAATGTGTATATATTAATAATAATGAGGAAGAGATTGTAGATATCAATCGACCAGAGAAGTACTCTGTGGGGTACGTTAGGTAGGAGACGGAGTGCTGGAACTCCCGTTTCTCCTGTCACTGTCCTCTTTAGCTGATATGTTTTCATGTCTCATCTACCCTGGGAGCAGTCCAGGATGCTCTCAAACACGCTTCTACCTCTATTCCTCACTACACATACATACATCTTACACACCACCAGAGCCGGATTAAGGGTTTCGTAGGCCAAGGCTGGACTGCGTGGACTTCAACAAATCTTTCCAATAAATCGGTATTAGAAAAAGTTCTCGACAAATATAGATGCTTTATTAAATGAGATTACATATTTTTCATTTGTAATTGAGTATAATATAGATAATTTTAAGAGATTAAATACGATAGGCCTACATAAAAAAAAATATATTTCTGATTGATCGAGGTCCATGGTGTAGTGGATAGCATATCTGACTGGCAATCGGATGATCCCGAGTTCGATTCCCGGGTGGTACCTCATTTTTCATTTGTTCGTTCTCCCTCTTCATCTTGCGCGGAACGCTCTTCTACACAAGCGTCGTTCTTTACATTAATTATACGGTGTGTTGTTTGCAGTTAAAATGTGTGTGTGTGTGTATATATATATATATATATATATAAATTGCACACAGTAAAGTAAATTGCACGTAATAAACCGAGCAAAAAGGCGGACATTGAAAACGTCTAACGGTTTAACCTAAGTGACCTTATCTTTCTGGCTTTCTTTTGGGAGAACATCTTAATAATCTCTGAAAAATCCAAACTGTGAGCCAAATCACTTTCAATCGAGATGAGTGCTAGTGCAGATAAGCGAGATTGTCACAGGGTTGATCGATAACAATTCTTGACTCTCTGTAGAGTCGAAAATGATCTCTCTCCTTCGGAATTAGTACCCAACAAGCATAAATAAATACGTAGAGCTATGTAGAGGTTTGTTTGGGAAAGTCGCGGTCATCATGTGTTGCAAAAGAAATTGCAGCACCTGCTCTGCCGATTTGAGGGACACCTCAGAAATACTGTATTTGGAGAAAGCAATGACTTCATCACCGAGATTTAGCTCTATATCACTCCCGAGGTCTACTCTACAGTCTACAGTCTACAGTCTACACAAATAAAGTGGAAAACAACTAAAACACCTCTACTTCAAGGTCAGATGACAACTGCCAGAAAATCTGCGTGTTGAAAATTTTTTTTTTCGTAGGCCACACTTTTTCGTAGGCCAAGGCTTTCAGCCTTTAAGCCTTCGGGTTAACCCGGCACTGCAAACCACACAGTTTTCAAAATTTATAAAAAAAAATGGCATCGTTGAGCTCAAGACCTTGTTTTCAGCTCTCCTTCTTCTATGGGGTTGGGAGCCCTTTTGCGGGTGCTTGCTCTTGGCCCCTCCTTCCTACATAATATATATATATATATATGATGCAAACCCACAAGCTGTATAGATGTAATCATAGCATCAAGTGGGATAGTTCTAAAGCACTCGTTAAAAACAGATATAATTGAAAGGAATATTCTAGAATGTGCTTTTATCCATTTTAAAAATAATTTCAATTACAGTGCGGGAATGTATAAAATTGACAAAATCCTGTTAAAATTCCTTCTGCCTCTCATTAACTCTTGTTAATTATGTGCTAATCTTTTTGTTTCCGTCCCGCTGTATATATTTTGGGCATCTCGCCTTCTTTCATTCCCTGACGAGGTGTACTTTTGAATACACGAAAGGCCTTGGAATCATTTTTTTTTCCTTGTGGGTTTGCATCATTCATTCATTTCACGTGTTTAATTGTGAAATTCATCGCATATATATATATATATATACAGGGTGTCCGAAAATTATCTGTACAATTTTTGGCTGTTATTAAAAGTCAACCATGAAGTGTAGAAATTCCAGTGTTGTCCCATTTTACAGAGAATCTCATTAAGTTTTTTCTGATACCACGTTTTGACAAGTTTTTTAGAAATGCACGCGGGTGACAGACATTGATGATTTAAAAGCAAGAATCACAGCTGCTATTGAGCGAATTGATGTGGATATGCTGCAGCGTACATGGCAACATTTGGAGTATCGATTGGATGTTTTGCGAATCACTAATGGTGCACATATCGAATGTTTGTAACAACGTTACTTTAATAAAAGAAACTTTTGAAAATACAGATTCTAAATAATCTTGTTTAAGAATTTTACGTTGTTATCAAGAATTTTATTAAAAGATGAAATTGTACAGATAATGTTCGGACACACTGGAATTTCTAAAAAACTTGTCACAACTTGGTATCAGAAAAAACTTAATGAGATTCTCTGTAAAATGGGACAACACTGGAATTTCTACACTTCATGGTTGACTTTTAATAACAGCCAAAAATTGTACAGATAATTCTCGGACACCCTGTATATATATATATATATCGGGTGGCCCAAAAAAAACGCCTTGAGATTTGAACATCAATAACTCCAAAAATATGCAGTTTACCCCCAATCTATTGACAGGCCATCATAAAAAAATTCAGACCTCTACATAAAATACTTTTTTCACAGCTGAGGGAACAATGAGGTATGGTGAAAAAAACGAATATCATAAACTAAAAAAAAATTTATTATTCACAGCTTATCAACAAATATGATCAATATGTCCGCCGTCCTGCTTACAAACTAATCTTAACCTTTTCTTCTACGACATGATACAGTTTCTGATTTCTGTTAATGTTATTTTTTCCCAACATTCGAGTATTTTTTTCTTTAATTGTATTTCTGTAAACTTTTCTGTTTGGCCTTCATAAATCTTTGCAATCCCATGGATTATTGCCAAAGCTGGGCACAAACCGTTAATCCGTTAATCGTTAATTAACGAAGTTAACTTTTTCGTTAACGATTTAACTTTTAAGTTAACTTTGAAAATCATTATCGGACTAATTAACTTCCGTTACATTTAACTTCCGTTAACTCAAGTCCGTTAACCCAAAAAATTCATAAATAAACGTTTAAAAGTTTATATTATTTTCAGTGCTGAGCAGGTGCGCAATTAATCCGCCACTGTTAATAGTGATGAACGAATTTCCATTTCCGCAGTGCAAAATCAGGCGATATATTTGTTTCCGTCGCCACAATTTGTGTCTTACCAAATATGGTAGTTATTTATGGCATTGGTTTGAGCAAAACATGGTCGACTGTAAAATCAGGCGGAAAGATTTGCCATTTGAGTTGAATGTTTCAACTTTCAAGAAATATCACGAGCATTTTAAGGCACTTTCAATAATATATATGTAACAATTACAACAAATAACTACATTCGTTTCATTTGCAGTCTGTCTCTTGCGCAACATGTTTGTGCTAGTGAATATTTAAAAATAATCGTTGTCAAGTAAGTCATGTATATTTATAATATGTCTGTGAGTACCTTATTAGTAGTCTCCTTGATACATTTCAAGAACCATAAAACTGATCAGGTAAGATTTCAATTCTCATGTCACTTTGATGACATAAATTAAATCAATTGATGTCTTACAATGGGAGCGTTTTCACCTTAACCCTTTATGTCCTGGCGGTACTTCTAGGTACCACATCTTTAAAATGTCCATAATTATTTTTCTACCCGGTTGATCCTGCCGGTACTTTCAAGTCCCAATGTGAATTAGTTTCTTTATGAGATAATAGATGGCGTTGAGAAGTAAATGTGAGCGTGTGGCGCCAGAGGCTGTTTACTCTTTAGTATCTCTGCTGTGAAGACCGAAGAAATTTCAGTGCAATTACTTCCCGAATATTCTGTGCCATATCTGTTCCAAATAACAAAGGTAAGGGTTATTTTATTTTTTATCTTGTTCTTCTTCAGTGCTGTCATCCAGACAAAAGAGAGCAGCAGAAGCCACAGGTCACTCAAGGGCAAGGCCCAGAACTTGGTCAAGACCTGGCTGGAGACCAACTCCAAGGACTTGCTGACAGATGCTGCCTTCTTGGGTGAGCAAGTGTTGGTGGACTTGTCCATCAAGTTCAACACAGCCATCCCCTCCAGTGCTGCAGTGGAGCGTTTGTTCTCTATGGGCAAGGACATCCTGAGGGCCAAGAGATCATCCCTGTCTGATGAAAACTTTGATATGCTAATTTTCATGAAGGGCAACATGCATCTCGTGGACAAAATGGAGAACGAGAAGAGGGAAAATTAAATTATATATATATATTGTGTTTTTCATTTTTTTTATAATAAAAGTTAACGTTAACGGTTTATCGGTAACTTCCGATACATGTTTAACGGTTAACGAAGTTAACTTTTTGGTTAACGGTGCCCACCACTGATTATTGCATATGGAACACACTAGCAATCAGTGATTGCGGGGAGCCAGTCGTTTTTTCCAATGAAGTTGACTACATTATGTTGTAGATAATCCTGTGTGAACTTGCTAGTATGAGCTGTAGCACCATCTTGTTGGAGTATGAAATCGTTTCCATAATACAGACGCCAACAATCAGGAAAGATTCTCCTCTGAAATTTACAAAGGTTTCTGAATTAATTTTTTTATTTTCTGAAATAAAATGAATTTTCGTCTTTCCATTCCACGATACACCCGCTAATACCATGAATTTTTTGGAAAACCGACTTGTCTGGTGGTAAAGTCTCGATGGAGGAATGTCTGTCTTAGCCGACCATAAACAACATCGTTCCGGGAGTTTCGAGCAATCTCGATGGTGAAATCTTTTTTCATCTGTAAAAACTATTTTTTTTAACATCATTGGACGAAAATCTATCGAGCAATTTTCTACAACGAATTTTTCTTCTAGCTCGTACATTGCTGTCACGTCTTGAAACACGGATCCTTTTGCTTTAAGTCCTACCGTTCTCTGCATTTTTTGTATGGAACTTCGACTGATACCTAAATTTCTTGCAATTTTCTTCTGAGAGCAGTGTGACCCAGGTCGATCCTCTTGAGATAGGCTCATCATTTCGATTGTTGCTATATTGTCTTGAGCAGGGCCGGATTAACCATTAAGCAAAATAAGCCCGTGCTTAGGGCATCAAGGGAAGGGGGGCACCACAGAAATTTTCCATTGTCGGATTTACCATGGATTTATTATACTATTATAATCGCGGCTTATAGCCTATAAGCTGTTGAAAACTGAATTATATATATTCATATATAGTATTTATTTTTTTTCATTGTTTGAATTTGTAGTGAACAACAACCCTTTTGAGAGAATAAATATATTTCGTTGTAATCACACACTTTACGCTTTGCGTTATTATTTTGTTTATATCAAATCTTTGAGCGCCATATTAAAAATACATATAATTAAATATTTTCGTGTGCTATAGGAAGTTATTCTGAACGTGTGATTTGTGCATATAATATTAATATATATTTTACATAATCATTTGGTATTGTTTTACAGAAAGATTTAGGTTTATAGAATTGTAATATAAATTAATATTAAAATAAAAGAAACTATAAACTCTATATTGCTGTTGTATCAAGTGATGTTTATCACGGCCATTATAATAATAAGATATACTGACCTAAGTTAATTAGCGTTGAAGAAGTTTATCTGTTGCTCTCTCTTCTTCTCTAGGGTAAGTCTATGAAGTGTACTTTATTTGTATATATAACAATATTTTATCATACACGTATCTTTATTTTATAATTTATTTATCTATTGTCATAACAGTATAAAAGAATTTAGATTGTAATAACCAGAGTGAATAATTTGTAATGTATATATAACATCAAACGTAGTTAGGACAATTTAGGCCCTAAGCAAATGTTCATATTTCCTATAATTAAATATTGTGTTTTAAATAAATAAATAAATGTAAATATAAAATGTGGCTCGTTAATAGTGAAATGTTAATATTGATATTTTTATAGATTGCGTATTATTAATTCTAATGTTAAGTATTTTTATTTTATAGGTTTCGGTTCCTTCTTTCGGTTCCTTCTTTTGGTTCCTTCTTTCGATTTGATTTGTATTCAACATTTCGAGTTGATATTTCGGTTGAGTTATATTTAATTGCCACTTATATTTAAATTGCCACTTTGGTTGTGTACGGTTCCCATTTTGTCTTTCTGAGAATAAAAGAACAAAGCCAAGATTGTGATATGTGTAACTGTGTTGATTGCCACATAATATACAAATAAAATATTCTTTTTATTTCTGTATTTTACAGACCCCAAGAACCAAGATGAAACGTGTTCAGTTAAGTGGTGCACAAAAGCGAAAACTATCAAAAGAGAAACAAGAGAAGACTTTGGATTTAGAGTCCAAGACTGCAAAGCTGACTGATTTCTTCACACAAGTTCCACGACCACAACGTCAACATGATATACCGATTCTGAATCAAAACCAATCTCCGTCATCAGAAGTGGACACAAATACCACTTTGATCACTTCAAAATCAAAATATGATGACGTTGGAATCACCGAGGTGTCACAAGCAGGTTCATCTACCACATGTCTCACTACTGATCTCACTTTGCCTGTAAATTCTCTTGATACCTCTACTGCAAATGTTGATTCAAGTTGCTTTACAAGACATTCTGGGTTGAAATAATTGCTGAAAATGAAAGTTTAGTGGACCATGGTGATGGTGGTGAAATGAATCAGTCTGCAGAAGATGAAGTAAATATAGCAAAAGATCCAGGGTTGTGGCTTGATTTCTCTGCTGATGATGTGGCTTATTGGATTGCTTGTGGACCCAGTGACTGTCAACACCACAATGGGCCATTTGACAAGTCTTACCGGCATTTCAGTAGTGGCAAACCAGCAAGATACTGTTCACAAAAACGTTTCGTTGGGACAAAAGCCAGTGGTGAGAAATACAAGAGAGAGTGGTTATTGTATTCACCATCAACAGGATCAGGGTTGTAAAAAGATGATTGATGCTTACCCAGAGGACTTGAACACTAATTTCTCTGCTGAGCTTCAGCAGTTTCACTCATATGTGTGCCATAAGTTCAGTGCAAAAAAAATATGTAAAAAAAAGATTGTCATGCTGAACTTTATAAAATAATTGTAGAAGACAATATTGAGTGTGCCTTCCCAAATGTAGAAATTGCCTTTCGTATATTTTTAACATTAATGGTCACAAATTGCTCAGCTGAGCGTTCATTTTCTCAGTTGAAGTATATTAAAAATACCAACAGAACAACTATGCAACAAGGCAGGCTGGATGCCTTATCTCTACTAAGTATAGAAGCAGATGTGTTACGTAAGATTAGTTTTGAGGATCTGATCAAAGACTTTGCAATTAAAAAAAGTAGGAGAAAACTTTTCAAATATAAATGAAGTGGAAGTATACAAAAATAAACATTATTTTCCATCTTACTGTAAGTTTTGTTTCATTTCAAAAAATAAAATTTTATTTTATGGTTTATTTTTGTTTATATTTTGAATTACATATATATGGGGCACCAAAATCTTTTAAGTGCTTAGGGCCTCTAAAGGTCTTAATCCGGCCCTGGTCTTGAGAGTAAAATGTTTTAGGCCGACCACTTCCACGCTTCCGTGCCGTCGAACCGGTTGCTTTGTTTTTCAATTATTATATTCACAGACGTAACACTAAAAGTTATTCCTGGAAATTCTCATAATTCTTGCCCCAGTCCATCTTTTTTCTAAGAAGCACTTTTCAATCACCGCTTTTTCACCGTTAGTTAGAACCATAATTTGAAGGGTAAGTTTAAAAAACAGTATTTAAGATGGGCGTAGCCTATATCATCTGACGTTTTTCAGAGACTAACACATTATCCATAGGCTAAGGAAACTACTACAAGTCTTAGAATAGTTACCAGGTACAGCTATACACATTTAGGATTTAGGATATTCGTTTTTTTCACCATACCTCATTCTTTCCCCAGCTGTGGAAAAAAGTGTTTTATGTAGAGGTCTGAAATTTTTATGATGGCTTATCAATAGATTGAGGTAAAAGTTATGTAAATTTTGGAAGTGTGAACTGCATATTTTTGAAGTTATTGATGTTCAAATCTCAAGGCGATTTTTTTTTTTTTGTTTTTTTTTTTTGGCCACCCGATATATATATATGCGCCTCGCTGACTACGAATCCACCCACCCAGAGTTCAAAACCCGGTGACGGCAAGCAGCGCCCAGCAAACTCAGCTGTTTATCCCTCCACACAATAAAAATGGGTTGGTAGATAAATGGTTAAGACGCTGAGTTATTGATCGGGTAGTCGTGAAATCGAGCCAGTGCGAGGACTTTGTAATTTCTGACCGCCCGTGGTGGGTCGTGGTTCGGATTCCACCTTAAACTGTAGGTCTAAGGTGGAGTGGCAAGTTTGACCTTCGTCAGCATGAACAATTCGGGCGGAAACAAAACCAAGGTTAACCCAGATTATATATATATATATAATAAATTTCAGAATTTTCCCCCATTAATGAAAAACTAATTTTATTAGGCACCAAAACGGCAGTATTAATCACAGTCTGTGGTAACAACCATACCATTTTGGTTACGATGGTGGGATTAATCGTTGTGTATGGATAATTTGCTATATTCATTCCTTTCGAAGCTTTGAACGGATGAAAAACCCAGTTTTAAGGAACGTAATTTTTTGCTTTTAATTAATAATAAATGAATTACTTTTATCTGTTTCGTATCAGTTTTATGGCTGTACTAAATTAAATATAAGCTTATTTACGTTAATCTATATTTTGCATACGGTTTATTATTTTTCTTGTATGTATGTATCCTTGACCAAAAAATTTGGTGGAGACAGCCTGGACTGAACTTGTCCGTCCGTCCGTCCGTCCGTCCGTCCGTCCGTCTGTCCGTCACACTTTCGTGTCTGGACTGTAACTTTTGAAATGCTCAGCAGAGATTGATGAAACTTCACACACATTGCTTATGACAAAAAGATGTATCGTGAATTAGGTCGTTGCGTCGAAGGTCAAGGAAACAAATAGAGGTAAAAAAATCAAATAGTTTTTTCGTATCTAGGCTATAATTCTGGAACTGCTAAACATAAATTGAACACACACCACATAATATATATATATATATATATATATATATATACACACATACATACATTATACACTGTAGATCATCATAAAAGTGTCATGAGCAAGAATTAGATTTCTGGGTCAAAGGTCGAAGTCACAAATAAAAGTCAAATGAGGTCCACGCCATATATATATATACACACACACACACACACACACACGAGTATAATCACTAAATTTAAATGTGATTTTAAGTTAGCATAAATAAATAATTTTGCGCCTAAAGCTAATTTTAAGCTTAAAATCAGTAAAATAACGATGCAAGAGTTGCATCATATAATTAATTAATAAAAGGGTACCTTTAATTAATGCAATTAGTGTCTCATTAATTATGGGTCTCGTATTTAAATTTTACGGCGGTTTACAACTCGTTAATAACCCAATAATTGAAGTTGATGCTAATTGATTTTGATTTTCTTTAGATGACCCTGTATTATACAACCAATGGAATAGGATTACGGTTTATTTTAGTTTGAGGAATTTGTGGGGAGGGAGGGGTTAATATGGGGGTGGGGGCAGTTCTGTATGAGGGGAAAGGAGGTAACCCAGATACTGGGTATAAAGTATAAGAGTGCATTTTCTGTATACTTAGACAAAATAAAAATTGGAATCCAGGTCAAACTGTATGTGGTACTTACTTGAGGGTTTGAACGAACGTTCAGGTCGACCCTCTGCAGCATCCCGCCTCATTTGCGGGATTTGGTGAAGGAGGGAATTGCTTTCCGATCTCCTCCTGCCTCTAGCCAGCCACGCATGGCTGGTGAGGGACTTTGCGCAGGAATATGTCCAGCTGGTTCTTTAAGTTATTCAGGTCGGTGTGCTGGAGGTTCCTCATTTCTTTTGGCAGGGCATTAAAAAGCTTTGGGCCTCGTATTATGAGGGTATTTTCCATACTAGTTTTCATTGCCCCTTGTCCCACCGCAGCTGGGACAGTACAAAATCTGCCTCTTCTCTCATTTAATTTTGTTTCTATTTCATTTGTAAGGTTAGACACAAAACCCTCTAGTATTTTCCATATGTATATTATTTATTATACTCGTCTTCTTTCCAGAGTAGAGTTTTAGGGATTGTAGTCGAGACCAGTAGTCTTCATCTTTCGTTTCTTCTATCTTGGACATAAAAGTCCTTTGTACGGCTTCAATGTTCGCAATGTCTCGTTTTCTGTATGAGTTTGTGAGTACTCTACTGAGCAATACTCAATTATTTATCGGTAGACTAGACTCTTCCATAATTTGAGTATGATGTTTGCATTTCTGCTGCGGAAGCTCCTCCAGATGATTCCTATTATTTTCCTAGTCGTTCGTTGTAATTTTGATGTTTTATATATAATATATATATATATATATATATATGGGATGAATTTCACAATTAAACATGTGAAATGAACGAATGATGCAAACCCACAAGGAAAAAGAAAAATTATTCCATTCCAAGGTCTTTCGTGTATTCCCTGACGAGGTGTACTTATGAATACACGAAAGGCCTTGGAATATCATTTTTATTTTTCCTCGTGGGTTTGCATCATATATATGTATATAATGATAAACTTTTTAGGAGATAAATCAGATGAAAATGTGCAATATTCATGAAGGTAATAAATAATTCAACATTAATAAATTTAAAAACTGAAAAAATTAGGAATATAAATATATATATACACTAACCAAAAAAATCAATGCAGAGCCAATGACTAATGTAAAAACTAGGGAAACGACTGAAACCCTTGTCTGACTGGACCAATCAGAATTGAGGATCAAGTTCGAAAAGAAATGACAGAAGTTTTTATCGACGTCAAGTCTGTGTGACCATAATTCCTTTGGAGTGAACGAGAAGAATCTTTTTAATTGGAACAGACTTCAAATATTACAGAATTTATGATGTTTCAGTTAATACGTCTCATCTGCTGTGACAAATACACGAATTGTTTGAGTGAGTGAGTAGTATCATCATCCAACTCAGTCATTCCCATTTAATTTTGCGCCAAAGCGAGAGAAATCCCTAGTAAAAGAATCTCCAAAGGGACCATTTTCAAATTGATCTAATCCCATTTCATTCTCATTTACGGACTTCACACTTTGGTTCAGGTTGTTAATGTTAATAGGTTAAGTTCAATTAAGTTAGGAAATACAGACACTATCATTTCGCGTCTTTACGAATTGGAGTAACATTCTTTCTCAAATCGAGAACTTTTTTCAACTCCATTTTTCAATTTGTGCATTTCTCCTTCAGAATGGAAAATGAAAGTGATGTTGAGTAGGAAGTAATCAGTGTGATTATAGATAATATAATATATATATATATATATATATATATATATATATATATATATATATATATATATATATGCTCACTGTTAACCTTTGTTTAAGTTAAAGAGGAACATTCACTGAAAGGTTGTGGTATGTTTAATTAAACATAGAAGTTAAAGTAACATTTCATAATAAAAGTCTTTGGTATAATGACAATCTATTTCGTATCTATTCATTTAATTATGTTGCTTTAAACTGAAAGTTCTCTGTTTACGTATTTGTGTGCGAGATAAGATTACTAGTATGTAAAGCTAATGAAACACACCCATGATGGGTGTGTGTGTGTGTGTGTTTCTTGGTTGTTTATATGTCTAATTGTAATTATGATAATGGAATACAAATATTCGGATAGAAATGCCTAATGTAAAGATATCGTGTCTTACTTTTAAATATTTCGTGAAGACCAGATTACATTTGGTTAGGTGGTCGGTTTAGATTGGTTATAGTTATTTCTCACGTGACCAGTTTCGGCCAATCTGGATCTTCGTAACATATTTTAACTTTGTCAAAAAACTGGGTCTCCGTGGAGCTTAATATTTACCATAAAAGTAATACTGTACTTACGTTGGGAAAACTATGATGAAGTACACTGCTATTTACACTTTCAATTAAAACTTTTTCAAAAAAATACTTTATTTAATGTCCAGTAAATATTTGCTTATAATTTTTTACATTTATTTTAGGTTTAAAAAACACTTAATAAAATGTTTGCACCAATAACGTAATAATAATATTAAGATCTTTTTTACTTGTTAAAAATTTTCTAATTACTCGTCTACCCTTAACTAAAATGATAAAAACACGAAATACCCCATTCGGTTCCTATCCTTACTATGAAAATACTTTGGGTATGAAGTAAACGAGGCCATACTCTGGGAAAATGGTGAAAAAATAAGAAATTAAGACACACACACACACACACACACACACAGAACGTATCGTTATGACGTCATACTGAATAAGGCTGATATCACCTTTAAGGCAATCTCGGCAACAAGATCCCACTGTTAATCGATAGTTGGTAGCGAGTGGCCCTAGAGCAAGGTCATTCTTCACCAAAACATTGCAAAAGAACGTTAATAACTTGTGAAATAAATATAACTACTGAACATACTGAGTTCATTTTGGTAGATGCGTAGATCTTTCTTCTCATCATTGTTGTGATCCGTAGAGATAACTAACACGATTAGGTTATTCACAAATATCTTTACAATTAAACATATTTTCTTAAATATATTCCAAATATAAAAAGTTTTATTTAAATATATTTGTACAAAGAAACTTCTCGTCAGATAATTACGCATGTCAAATACTATTAGAGCTAAAATTAAATCCACTCTCGGCCCTAGAATTGCAGAGCGAATAAATAGCCTAGCCAAGGTTAGAGAGGGGTTTCAGTGTTCGCTGGATCGACGATTAAAAAAGGCTTTCGTGTTTCACCGGTGAATCGATGGAATTTGTCGATATCACGACCGATAACTTTCAGATGCAGTTCCACTACCAGCAGTATGAGATTACATATGTATGCTCCACCCCCCCACCCCCCCTCTTACACGTACGTTTAGCTGCCTTGCGAAACGGCGACATTTTCACATTTTCAATTATGGATGGCGATATTTAACCTAATTTAAATAACCTTATTAACTTCTAACCGAGCTTAACTTTTTTTTTTTCCCCCATTATAATGATTCCCCCTCCCAAAAAGTTGAATCTATGGCGACACTGCTAATGTCGCTATACTCGCACGTTCTTCTGCCGATGAGCTAGCTGCGTTTGTACCTTAAAGATTATCGCCGTTCCGTTAGAATAATAATTCAGTGGTTCCCAACCGGTTTTGGCTTATGGCCCCCCTTAGGAACCTTATTTTTTCCTGTGGCCCCCATAAGCATTATTTTCAGTAGGTAATATGCAGATTTAACTCTATTTTACAAAATAACATTTTCCTGTGGCCCCCTTCAAATGTGCCATGGCCCCCGGTTGGGAAACACTGCACGGTTAGATAACACACATACGCACAGAAAAACAGCCATTTTGTAAAGCCAACCAAGGCATACCACTTCAACAAGGATAAAATCGAAGTGCATATAAGCCCTCGTAATACGAGAAACTTTCAATCCGATAAATTTTTATTTAAAAGACAAAAGCCTGTTTGCATTCAACATCAAAATCAATAAAACTCGGACACAAAGGATATTTGTTTTGTTTCGAAAGAAAATTATTTCATTTCACTATCTTGTTACTCGGGTATTTATGCGTACGGAGGAGCTATACGTCGTGGCTATTGTCGCAACGGCGCATCCCGTCGATCAACCACGTTAAGCGACATTGACTCTGCGTAGTTGTTGGGTTGGGAACCGTACTCCGCGTCCAGATGATGTGGCCGACCCACCGTTCGTATCCCGCGTAAAGCTGTAGGCCCCATTCGTCGCATGACCCTTTGTTATGGAGGTAGTTAAACAACCCCAAAATAATAATAATAATAAAATTAGTCTGCGTTTCTTATGAAAATTATTATAAAATTTTCAAATTATAAAATTCATGAAATGAAGATTTTTGGTACTTACATATTATCGGGACTACCAAACGGTTTATTATGTATTTTTGCTCTCGTCATTTTCGTTTAAACTAACGAAAATATCACAACTTAACCTAACCAATCATCAAGGGCGTTCAGTTGACCTAACCAATCATCAAGGGCGTTCAGTTGACCTAACTGGGCATTCAAATAACCTAACAGGTTAATATTGGAAAATGCCGGTTAGGTCAACTGAATGCCCGGTTAGGTCAACTGTACGCCCTTGATGATTGGTTAGGTTAAGTTGTGATATTTTCGTTAGTTTAAACGAAAATGACGAGAGCAAAAATACATAATAAACCGTTTGGTGGTCCCGATAATACGTAAGTACCAGATTGATCTTTTTTTGTGTATAAAAAGCTTTTTTCTTTTTTTTTCTTTTTTTTTTCATTAAAAAAAGAAAAGTATTTATAAAATTCCTGAAAATATTAATAAAAAATATTTATAAAATTTTACAAAATTCGTAACATATTTGTAAAATAGATTAAGTAAATACAAGAGAATTCTGAGGAATTCAAAGCAAGTGCTGCACCCGAGCTCAAACGAAATTAGCCTTACATTATTGTGAATTTGGGTATATATACAGGGCGTCCCAAAAAAATGTATACACACTTTAAATACTTATAAAGGCAGTGTTTATTAAAATACATTTCATTTTCAAAATGTAATAGAATCTACAGACATTATTTAATTGTTTCGTCAACGCCTGTTTTCAAACTGACGTCCGTTCTGGTCCAGGCACTGCTGATAACGCGAAGCAATGGAATCGCAAACATCACGAAACATTTCGTTTGGTATTTGTGTGCATTCTCGTTCAATGGCTGCTCTCAATTCAGCGACTGTTGCAGGTTTTATAGCGTAGACTTTGTCTTTTAAGTATCCCCATAAAAAAGTCTAGTGGTGTGAGGTCTGGTGAACGCGGAGGGTATTCTACGAAACCCCTTCGTCCAATCCACATCCACATCGTGCCAAGTACCTACCACTCGCAATACTCCACTCTTCGGTCCGGATCATCTTCATTAATAGCATGGACTAATCTTGGAATGTAACTTTTCCATTGACAGCGCTTCAAAATGCGTTGGACAGACGATTCTGAAATTCCTACCTCACGACTCGCTTGCCGCACAGATTTTCTTGGACTTTGGTGATACGTTTCCAGTACTCTTTCTTGCTTTGTGGGGCTTGTCGATGTCCGTGGTCTTCCGGAACGCTTCTTGTGGACATTCTGAACAGTTCCATCGGCTTCAAACTTATCTCTAATTCGAGTGATGGTAAGTCGCGTTGGTGGATCTGTTTGAAACTCCCTCCTAAACTGTCTTTACACTTCAACTGCGTTTTCACACTTCCACTAGCATTTTAGAATGAATTTCCTTTGTTCAAAGCTTAGTCTGACTGCCATTATTAATTCTAATGGGTTCAACTTGGAAAGAAAGAAACATCAATTGAGCTATCAGCTGTTAGTGTGTATACATTTTTTGGGACGCCCTGTATATATATAATATATATATATATATATATATATATATTATATTCAGGCAACGAAGACAAACCGTAAAACATCTCCACAGATGCAGAACTGATGCAAAGAGACTCAAACTAGAGAGGAAACTTGGCGAAATAGAAATGGACCTAAAGCAAACATTCATACATAAGACAAACGAGGAGGAAAACAAGGTAGCAGAAAACATAAAAAAATACCCAAAATACTTCTACACTTTTGCGAAAAGGAAAATGCAGTGTAAAGAGAGTATTGGACCGTTGATAGACGGGGAGGCCGAATACACAAATGACCCGAAAGAAATAAGTGAACTGCTTAGGGAACAATTTAAATCTGTGTTTAGCACCCCTAAGTCCGAGATGGAAGTGGAAAACCCAGACGAGTTTTTCGACATTGAAACGGATCAACCAAGAACAAATCCCGGCACAAACCTATTAATGGACTTCGAGTTCACGGAAGGAGATGTAATTACGGCCTTATCACAGATGCGAGACAATTCAGGGCCAGACACATGGAGTGCCACATTTCTGAAGAAATGCAAAGAGAGTATTGCAAAACCGCTATACTTACTATGGAGGAAATCACTCGACACAGGACAAATTCCACTCCCCTTAAAGAACGCGAATATTGCCCCCCTATTTAAAGGGTAACAGAGCAATGCCCAAAAATTATCGGCCAGTGGCTCTCACCTCACACCTTATAAAAGTGTTTTGAACGCATAATTAGAGCCAAAATTACCTACTACCTACAAGAAAAAGACTTGTACAACCCAAATCAACATGGCTTCAGGG